>JAGXCT010036360.1:0-42102 GCA_022495035.1 Philopotamus ludificatus | reverse complement strand
AATATTTTTTTCAGATGTTAATAACGATTATAACGGAGCTTTAAACGTTTGGAATCAAATGGAGTCGAAGAAAATTTCACCGACGCAAAATACGGTTTTAGTTTTGAGTTCTATGCTAAAATCGCATAATCAAAATATACCAGTCTCGCTCATGCCTTATATGAAGGAGGAGACAAAGGCGTCTGACGTCGATGTTAGGCGTCATAGCAATTAGTGAATTTTTTTTTGATTTTAAACAGTCAGCATTTATATTATGTTTTAATAAAATCTCAATTTTTTATTATTCGTAAAGTTATTCATTCACAGATTTACATTAATACAAATTAAATTTAGTAGTTGTCGTCAATTTGTCGTTCAACGTTTTAACGGCGTCAAAGACTTGTTTCTTCAACGGTTCGTAATCGGTTCTGATAGTTATCGACGCGATATCTTCACGCAATGCCGAATTATTGTATTCGATTTCAGCCAATTTTTCTTCCATCGCATTTAATTGCGAATACGCTTCATTGCCGTCCAATTGTTTCTGAAAATATATATTAAAATTAATCAAAATATTAATAATAAAGTATCTAACGAATAGAATTACTTGTAATTCTCGATATCTATTAGCTGCTTCTTTAACGGCATTTTCTGTCGGCGTTAATTTATCTTTTAGCGATTCGACTTCATTGACGAGCTCTTTCTTGCGATTCATACCGTCCGATCGTAACGCATCTAAATTCGATACGGCTTCGATCGACGCGTTCAAAGCTTGTACTTTATCCGGTAAATTATTCAATTCACTGGCGATGTGTTCACGCATCGTGCTGACTTTCTTCATTTGATTTTCAAATCTTTTATAATCTTTTACGAGCGCTTCGACGCTCTTATTTTCACCGTCGGACACGGAAAACGTATAACGCACCGCTCTTTTGTTTCAACGTATCGATTTCGTCAAAATTCATCTGGTCTATATTTCCGCTCGAATGTTCCAAAGCGAATACGATATCCGATTCGAGATGAGATATTCTAGTCTTTTCATCGTTCATGTTTTGTTCGAACGATGCCATAAAATTTTCCATCGTTTCCTCACGCTTTTTCAATTCTCGATACTTTTGATGACGCTCGGATTGACCCTCCTCTAGATCCTACGTTACATAAAATATATTAAAAACTAATATTATGCGAATGAATCAATTATTTTTACCTGTTCAGCTTGATCGAGATGCTCTTGCCCTCGTTTGATGTCTTCTTTGATTGATTGTGAATTGCTCTCCATTGAAGATATGGACGCGTTATCTTCACGGACCTATCGATTAAAATAAATCCTTGATTCAATGTATCGTATTATTATTGACGTATAGATAACCATATGATAGATAGATTGTGAAGTGAAAGCATTTTTAATGATATTGGGACTTGAATTTTTGGACAAGAACAGTTTCCGAGAAGTTTTTTCCTTGGGACATGGTATGGCAGTCAATGTCTAGCAGCTCTTCATTAGTTAAGGGTTCGCCGTGTGATTTTAATTAAGTCTGAATATCATTTACATCAACCTTCGATGCCTCCGGAAATGGCTTAAAGTTCAATGTCTTGCATTATATCAGAATTTCTTGTAATAACCTTTTCCAAACACCCTTCATACTCGACTGGATGATTTCATTATACAGTTTTTTTATGTCAAATACACCCTTTGCAAATCAAATGCACCTTTTTGCAAATCAAATGCACCCTTTTGAAAATCAAATACAACTTTTTACAAATCAAAAACCACTTTTGCAAATCAAATTGACCCTTTTAAAAGTTAAGTTTAATATTTTTTTATCCGATACGATATGCCGAACATCCAGAAAGTGATTTTTAAAATTTCTATACTGTAAAAAAACGTAATTAGTGGGTAAACGTATATTCAGGGTTAGAATCGCGGTACTAAATACAGTGGAACCCGATTTTTACGTTTTTAAAGGAACTGGTAAAATAAACGTAATTTGCGAGAAAACTTAAATTCGGGGTACTACATAAATACAGTGGAAACCGTTTTTTACATTTTTGAAGGAACTGATAAAAAAAATTATGTATATTGAAAAATGGTTAATTGTTTAACTAATTTTTAAAAGGGTCAATTTGATTTGCAAAAAGTTGTATTTGATTTGTAAAAAGTTGTATTTGATTTGCAAAGGGTGTATTTGACATAAAAAAAACTGTATGCTTCATTGATTATATTATATTATATTGTTTCTACCAAACCCGAACGTCATTTCTATCACCTCCAGCAGTTTCTTGAATATGTGACGCATTGTTTTTCTTAAATTTTTTTTTTTTTGAGTCGTGAAGCGATTACATATTATTTTATAATTATTATTATTTTATTTTATTTTTATATATGATATTAATCCACTTTCCCTCATTTCTGAGGATCGTGACCATGTGCATGATTACCCTTATGGAGGACCATGGACATGGTTTTCATGGGAATATATAGTGCAGTGGTTTCCCGTTGCCTTCTGCACCGCAGTGATTTTTTATACTGAAGAGCGCTGCTGCCCGCCTCCCAGTTTATATTTTTGACAATTCATTTATTGTGAAATGAAGGTCGTCAGCCTCCATCCCACCCCCTCTGTTGACCAGCGTCACTCAGAAGTATTCAGAATGGTCACCCATCTGAATACTATCTGCGCTTATTGGCAATTAACTTTAATAATCATAATTTGATTCTAATTACCTCTAAGCTATACGGGTTTTCTTAAATAACAAGATTTAAATATGGCTATTGGATTTTGATTTATATGGAGTAAGATAGATGTGGCTTTCAGAAGTAGACCCGGCATATTGTCCAACACCAAGAGAGATTAAAGCCTCAGGATTTCTTCGTCAAAATACTGGAAAATCGTTTTTAGAATAACCTTTCATGTTACGAGGAGTTTCTGCGGATGCATTTCCGCCGAGCAGAGGAGTAAAACGATCCTTTACTCCTTTAAATCCAGAAGCAGTCTTCTTCTCTATGGAAATATACATATGTGTCGACATTCCTTTCAGATAGATTTCTGTTTCGTCTACATTAAAAAATAAATTTAGTGAAAAATTTGTCCTTTCCAAAATTTCACGGAACTCACGGATATTTTTCAACTGATTCCACATTTGCACCAGCCAATTTCCCAATCATTTTAGGGGTATTTGATCGTTTTCTTAACCGATCGAACCAACCTTTGCATTCCTTAAAATTTTCTTCTCCACGTAGGAACTTAAAACGATCACCAAGATTGATTTGGTGTTAAATTTATGTCCTCTATTCGATTGTTTAATACCTGAATTAAAAGTTGATCCCGTTCTTGCGCCGGTTGTAATTTGTTATTCATTTCTTCGTTCAGAGAATCTCGCTTTTCTTCGACGCTAATTAATTTACGTAGCAAATCTACCATATGTATCTTCATCTGAAATTGAATGAACGTGCTCTCAATATTCAATTGTTTTAAAAATAAAGAATAATCAATAATATTACTTGTGACATTGAGATTTGTTTTTCGAGATCGCTCTTGAGTCGTGACGATTCGTCTATCTGCGACCTCGACTGATCGGATTCTTCATGTAATCTCGATACAAGATCTTTGAGTTGTACGTAAGTCGCCTTTTCAGCCGGAGACATGTCTTTGATTAGCAGATCCATAGCACTCTGCTCCTAATTAACAAAATATTACGTCGTACGTTTTACGATAAATATATTCCGATTGAATTTACTTTGTTCATTTGATCGGTGAGTTGTTTCAATTGACTTTCTTTATGCTGTCGTTCGGCAAACTCCTTTTCGAGCTCGATTGACTTTTGATCGTTTGCCGCTTCCATCTCGGATGTCTGTTTTTGTATTGCCATAATATCGGACGCGGTCAACATCTGAGACGCCATATTATAGTCGGATAAACGTCCTTGTAAATCTAAATATATACAATTATATACATATTTGCTATTTAATTATGTATAATTGCCATAAATTACCGGTCAATTCTTGTGCGAGCTCACGTCCTCGAGCTTCGTAGTGTTTATTTGCAGATTTTTCTCTAGCGGCTGTATCGGCAAGACTCTGAAGCCGAGCGACTTCTGTTCTCAACGATTTGATCCGCACGTTTAACACTTCTTCCCAGTATCGTTTGTCTCTGAGTTGTCGTTGTCTACCGATGCCGGTGCTCGTACGCATACCCGATAAGCCCTGCTGCGTTATCGGTCTATCAACCTATCATAACAAATATATTATACTGTGATATTGATACATTAATCGCACGACGATTTACCAGACCGACTCCATTTATATTCGCTGTATTTATTCTCGCCGTCGGTGGCGGTCCAAAGCTTCCGGTGGATATGCGCGAAGCCGTACCGCCACGGTATGCAGATCCCGGCCTCATATTTCTGCTTCTAAATTAAAATCAATATACTTATTCGTTTTTTTTTTTTTATTGAATAATTAAATTGATGAACCTCTTTGTGTCCGACTCGATTGAACTGTTCCTAGTGAGTGAATGGTGGTTGCCCCTCCTCGACTTGGGTCTACCCTTTTCACTTTCGTCCCCTTCCTGTCCCCCTCTCGTCGCAGACTGATGACCCACTTGTGGATAATCCATATTTTCTACTTATGTATATGTGTGTATTATTATGTGATAATAAGAGTGTTGACACAACGTACGCAAGCGACAACTCGTTTGTTATGGTCATATTGCCATGGCGATGAATTGCCGAGGGTATAATAGAGTTAAGTATCCGATAAAAACATTGTCGATTACCCTTCAGTAACGATATTCTGACGTCATAGAGGTAATTACAATGATTTGAATAAAAATAAAATAAATTATTTAGATTGTCAAATATGTATTGGATGGATAAAATGGATGGATAAAAATTGATAACTTAGGAATAGCATTTATCCTAAGAATAAGATGGGTTAGGTGTTATGTCTTCTCTGCCCTATTCTATACAGAGTAGATGCATAGAAGCTTGCAGAAAAGATGATCAAGCGTCTAAAATCCTTCAAGACAGTGGCGGATTTAGCGTTTGAGAGGTCCTAGGCGCAATTTAACTGTGGGGTCCCCCCCTTCAAAATGTTTTCACTACGCCTACACTCTATAATGTGCACTCTACACGCACGTTTTCTCTTTCATCTTTCTCATTAGCTTCTCGATGATCGATATTAACAATCTCGATGTTACACATATTTATTATTTTTAGAAAAATTGAGGGGCCCCCTGAGGGCTTTAATGCCTTGCATTGTTTTACCTTTAGGTAGCTACGCACCTGGATCATGTTTTGCGGAACAAACAGTGCATATGGTTTGATTATGTTATATGCAATATGTTTGTTAAGGTAACCACCTGAAAAACATGCCATAGCTGGCATTATTTATTTGTCAATTCAATTTAGGGTATACTGCTAAATTATTAATTATTTTTATTATGAAAAAGAAATTAAATAATAAAAAAATCGTTTTAAGAACTGAACTTTGAGGCCCCCTGAATTAATGAAGCCCCAGGCGCGTGCCTAATGCTCCAAAGGGGAAATCTGCCACTGCTTTAAGATGTGGTTGTACAGACGCTTGCTCTTTATCTGTATCACAGAAGACAAGAACGAGAGATTATAAAAACATTTAACCCTTTATAGGGCAAATTAATTATTTTGGATTTTTTTAATTTTTTTATTGCTATTGACAATACTTATTGTCAATAACAATAAATTAACCAAAAAACGTTCTCGACAAGATATTACGTTACTAAGGTTGACATTTCTATGGGCGCTCATGGAAATATACACCTTAAAACGACAGGTTAATATATTAACCAATTTCAGCCTTTGCCCTATAAAGGGTTAAGAGTAGATAGCTTGTAAACGTTGGTCATGTGATGTGATATCTCGAAACATCAATCATAGATAAATTCAATGAAAATAAAGAATATCATGGGATCAATAAGATCAAGACGAGTTACAGAAAGAAGATCCGAATATTAGAGTAATGTACAGTCAACCCTCCTATAGCACTCGCTGCTATAAAACGATTTTCTATAGCGACATTCCCTCTTATAGTGCTTCCTTCTAGAGCCGTTTTCTACAATAAGCTAAATTTTATTTGGAATGAAAAAAAATAAGTATTAAATTCGTCAAGTTTACAAAATACAGTTAAAAAACCTAACCACAAAGTTTGTATGGTTCCCTAGTCTTATTTATAGCGGTTTACTATAGCGTGGTCCCTATCTCCGCGCTATAGGAGGATTGACTGTAATTGAACATGCAATGAAGCCTCTAAACGACACCAGAAGCAAGAACAGGCATTTTTTTATAACTTTAGTTAACACATCTTGAAATGCTTAACCGATTCTTTTCCCTGGCTTACATCTCACACATAATTGTCAAGAAGAATACAATCAGAGTTTGGAAGACACATATCAGACACATGTCTTGTGATAAATGAGAACTTGAAAAGAAAAATCTTGTATTTTACTGTTAGAAATTCTTCTGCATATCAACATGGAGAGAAAAGTAGAAGGTAAACGGTGGTTGGGGAGATAGAAGCTATCGTGGCTCCCCATTATACGTAACTGGCGTTTAGATTTTTTTTCTAGACCTTCTTTTATACCCAAAAAAAAAATAAACTCTATTCCTCTTTGTGAATTAACTGATTTAGGCTAACAAATCTTTAATGTTTCTATTCAATGATATAAAATCAATAATTTGGTATCTTTTCTTATTCTAAAATACATCAGCAAAAAACTGAATCGCTCATATTTTTTAGAGTTTTATTATATTAATATGTTGGAGAATCCTCGACACACTTAAGTTCAGCGATTGTTTAACATTTTAATAAATATTATATTTATATATTTTATTCAGTAAAGCGGAGACGATCATCAAGAGATTTTATTTCATCGATCACACTTACGAAGTGTATTAAAAATTTTGCCATAGTAAAATTATTTGAAAATACTTATTTCGTTATCCCTAAACAATGATTTTATTCTTCTAAATTCGATATATTCGATCATAACCGATCGAGGATCGTCGTGATCGATGAATTTATTTAATAAACGGATGCGGTACGCGAGCGAGACGGCAATAAATCAGAAGAAGACAAATGACAGTGCGGTCCATTCTTACGATTTAATCGATTCTATTTATAGAATATATCTATTTGACGTATGCGGAGTCAATAAACTGATTCGATCGCGTTCGTGTTTATACACATATATATAAATATATAATAATTAATTAAGTGCGTTGGAGAATCTTCGACATACTGGCAAAACGATCAATGATTCTCAACTTTTTTTTTTAAATTTAAATATTACGATTTCGTAATATTACGATTTAAATAAAAAAAAATTCCATAGTTTTGCACAATATTGTATATTTGACCATACATATACATACATATATATATATATATTCTATATAACCAACACCTAATATACAGGTATATTAACTAAGCCATACATTTTATACAGTCAATAATTTCATATATATAAGTATAAATCTCTAATAAAAAAATATTATTCATTAGTATAAAAAATAAGATTTATAGATTTTACATTCAGATTTCTATAATATCTAAATAATATGCAATACACCGTGTTTCAAAATTAAATACAATTAGATTTAATCGTGAAACGTATGTATTACCAGATAATGTCTAAGCTTTAATTACTGGTAACAATGTCTAGCACCTATGAGCACTCGTCATTGACTTAATAATAATTATTTACAATAATTACACGAACTCATTAATGATATGGTTTATTATAGAGTAATGATATTGTTTTAAATTTATCTTAATCTATCGAATATAATTTTATGTTAGTACATCGATATATATATTTATATAAAAATATTGCATATTATTCATAAAAAAATTCATTCCTAATAATTGGTAAATATTATCGGCTACAATTAAATACTATATAATTAGGCAGTGCTTTAAAATCACTTTGTAATTATTACATACATTACATTATATGTATGGTAAGTTTAATACTAATATATGTGCACATGATTTTTTGCGACTCTCCATCTCCATCTTCGTATATATCATACATTCACATTATATTTTTTAAAACAAAATAAATATGTTTTATGAAATATTATATTTAATAATAAAATGTATCATTAATAATAATTGAGTATATAATATTTAAATTATTCACTGTTTTCATTTTATTCTAGAATAATAATAATATTAGAATATTTTTTATACATTATATGGAATAATATGCGTGTATTATTAATACTAAATTTGAAATCTAGTCCCATTCTCCGATGTACATCTGACGCGGCTGCGGAGGTATGTACCCTCTTGTAGGCAACGGTAATCTTCCATAAATTTGATTATATGGCGATGTTTCTAGAAGATCCGAATCTGTAATTCAATTAAAATAATAAATAACATATTGGTCGATTATTATTATATATATATTATAAATAATAGTAAATAATTCATCTCAAAATTTGTGCCAGAATCGTTTGACGTATGTGCCGCCATCTGTTATCGCGTTGCGAAATCCGCATACATTTCGCTTTCGTAACTTTCTTTGAAAAATAATGGCAAAAATAGCCACAAACAACAATAATGATAATTTCTCTGGTAATTGTAATTGGTGCCGTGACGGATTGGAGGAGAAGCGCGTTGGGAAACAGATTTGCACACTTGTTACATATTTTTTTTTGGCGGAAAATAATTTATTATATTCGCAACGAAATTGTTTTTCGAAAAAAAAATAAACGCGGATCAATTATTTGCTAATTTGTATCGGATTTCACGCGAGATGTAATTGGCGAACGCAATGTATCAAAATTAATAATATTGCAATATGCGTGTAAAGAAAACAATGTATGGTGACGTCATATCGCTAATGATTTACTAGTGGCGACGCAATGATTCATTATGTATAGAAAAACCAAATTTTGAGATGAATTAGTATATATCGTGCGTACATCCTATTCTCTTTTTGCTTTAGATATGTTTATATAGAGTTCTTATATATTACAGACATATTTTGTTCAAGAAAGGTTAAAGAATTGTAAGAATTCCTTTAAAAAATACGTGCCATAGCATACATCTAATAGAATTATCAAAATATCACAGTGGATACAATAGTAGATCTAGCTTATTCTATAGAGGCCGCAAATCGGTTGTAGAAGAAGAGTACAGTCAACCCTTCTATAGCGCCCTCTGCTATAGAGCGGCGATAAAAAAATATACAAGGTCAATCAAAATATGTGATACAAAATATAATTTTAAATCCTTATCCCAAGCTTTGTATGGGTGCCTAGTCTTCTATATGGTGGGTTTCTATAGCATAGTCCATATCTCGGCGCTATAGGAGGATTGACTGTATTATGAAGAAAATTTTACTGAAATGGCATCTCAGATAAAGATTCTGAGGGCCATAGTGCAGATGGAAATGATGGAGTTAAACATTTTATTTCTATTCTAAGTAGAATGATTGGATATATGCTTTTTTTTAAATAAAGTTCATTGAGAAAAAAAAGATAAAAGTTTAAGAAAGCTAAAGACTAAAGAAAATGGTAGATGAAATAAATTCAGACAAGGATACTACAAATTTTTAAGACGAAGTTGATAATTTTAATTTAAAATGAATAATGCATAGTATATTTTTCTCTAATTGTTGTAATCCTTCCGTCAAAGAAATCTAAATTTAAAAATACTTTATATTATTAGATCAATAAAAATAAAAAAAAATATTAATAACATTACATGTAAGATAAAAGTTCAAAGTCAATATTTGATCATAAAACACCTTTGTTTTCGACGATGATTAGTTATTATTTGACAATTACAGTAAGCCCTCCTATAGCGCTTCCTCTAAATCGCTGCTTTTTACAAAATTCCATGTCATCCAAAGAGCATTGACCTTTATTAAGCCCGGCAATGTATTATAGATTATCAAAATGTAATATCAAAATTGACCTTAAAAATATTAGAATTATGTAGAAAACAGCGATTTACAGGAAACGTTATAGGAGGGTTGATTGTAATATTGTTTTTTCTACTAGTTTATAATTTTCTATAAATATGTCTTATTTTTTAAGCTAAATGATATTGCTATATTAGAATTATCCTAACCTTACTTAGCAAGCGTATCCAAGTTTAATCTAACCTAACCTAACTACCATGTTATACGAAGATTAACGTAACATAAACTAATTTACCCTAACCTAACCTAACGAACGTGATATAAGAGGATTAACCTAACATAACCTAACTTAACGGCCGTGTTATACGAGGATTGTCTTAAACATAACTCAATTAAACCTAACAATGTGGTATATAAGAATTAATTTAAACTTAAATTACTTACGATATAATAAAAAGACAAGTATTTAAATAATGAATCAGTTAAAAATAGATTCGTTTTCATAGATCGTGTAATTTCAAAACCGTGCAAAAAGAGAATCAGACATAATATATTATAAATAAATAAATTAAAATTAAATAAGTACATGCGGTAATGGATTCATGCATGAAATTAATGAATAATTTGATAATAAATATTACAAGTGCTTTAAACGAGCGGATGAATGAATGGGTGGTGATGAAGGATTTTTCGGGATGAACATTTAAATTTTAAAAAAAATCCACGATCATGGTGCTGTTATTGTATGGATGATGCATTTTAGCACACGTGCGTGAAAATGTATTAAACAAAAGCTTTTTGTTAATGAATCGTATTTTTTTTAGCAAAAAGCACATATAAGAGTAAGACATAAATACCATAGATTTTTTAGAACAAGTGCATTTTTTGAAGAAGATTTTTTATGGTGAAGCTGATGTCTCGAGGAGATCTCTTCCAAAAATTACGGGCATCGTTCTAACGCCCGATTTTCTTCAACGTTATTTTTTTATTTATACATATACGGGACGTGCTGGATCATGGATTACGGGATACGAGGAGACTGCATCTTGTATTAATAAATCGCGAAAACACTAATAAAAACTACTCTAATTATGCTAATTATTTTCTTAAGAAATAATTCGGAGTTATTAAATTTTTGTTAATATTGTTTGGACGGCGACGCGCTCGCATATCGCTCGGCGACTCGCTCTACATAATCGCACAGTGACGGGCAAAACGATACAGGTAAATTATTTTATAGGGCGTTTCGCAATCGGAAACGTTTCAAATGTCAACGCTCGCGGGCCATATGGCAAAAGCGAAATAGCCCCCAACGAAACCTCCGTATGGGATATAAGCGGCGGCAATTACAATGCTTAGGATTTTGCAACGACATGAGACATCGGTTTCGAGCGAGTGTCGAAATCGAGGCTGGAAACTGTCGCCGGGTATACAGATATTTTTTTTATATAACCGGTTTATTGTTTGCGTATGGCGCATATAAAACTGTCACAATTAAATCGATTAGATTTTGTGAAGGCTAATGTCGGAAATCGGAGAGATTCCGTATTCTCTGCAGATTTTCGTCGTCGATGCGCGTCGAGCGCGCTAGATGGCGCCATATGCGCGATATCGATTTAATCAAATTTATATTCAATAGAAAACTGTTTTATCGACGCCCGCTTAACGTTGCCAGATCGTAGGGGTAGGGGATCGGGTAGAGCGAGCGGCGCGGAAGCTCAAAGCGCTTGCGCGTCGCAGTCCGTCGTATGTTTGTTAGAGAGGAGTGGTCTCTACCGCGGCTGATGCAGCAGCCTCAGTTTGGCAGGATCGATTTTGGCGTGGGGCCTGGCCAGGGCGACCTCGTTGCTGGACATCTTTTTGTCCCTCTTGCGCTCGTATTGGGGCGCATGGGGCCCATGGGGCGCTTGGGGCACTTGGGGCCCGTGCTTGTGGGCGAGCCACGACTGCTCATACGCACCGATGCCGCTCTCGTAGCTGCGCGCCAGCCACAGCGGCGGCTGCGGCGCGCGCAGGCCGAGCTGCGCATGCGCGTGCGCCGCCAGCTGGCCGGCCAGGTGGCCGGGGGGCGGCTGCGCCAGCGAGTAGCGCTTGCTGGCCACGGGGGCGTCCTTGCCGGCCTTCACGAAGTTGGGCACTCGCGCCCGTAGTCCGCAGTAGTATGGATCGTCTGAAAAAGGCAATAGATAAGGTTTAGACACATATTTATAGAAAACTTAATATTAGGGGGTGGGTTATAACAATCAGAGAAACGAAAGAACTTCTAAACTTCCTTTAAGCTTGCATAAGAATTTACAACTAAGTCTGGATTTGGAAACGATTGGGGTCCAATCATAGTTCCGTTGATTCTTCTGAACCTCTTCCACTGCGGCCCTTGCGGTTCTGGTAGGAGTTCTGCAGCTAGCCATAGAGCTACAAGTACGAGCTGCACTCTGGTTGACCTATAGGGGATTCGAGGCCCTGGTCGAAGACACCATCATCGCACCACCCGCGGACCTCTCCCAAGACTGGTCGCCTCATAGAGCAGCCGCCTACCGCACGATCATGTTCGCATGGCAGAAGCGCTGGTCACAAAAGACTACTGGCCGACTTAGTTTATTGTTCTTTCCCGACGTGCAAAACCGCATATGAACCATACCACCATGTGTCCCAGTTCATCCTGGGCCATTGTGCCTTCAACGCCAAGCTGCATCATTTGGCCTCAAAGACAATCCTGGTCGTGACCTTTGTGAATGCAACGAACAAACCTCGGACCATATCCTCTGGACGTACCCGGAGTTCGAGGAAAACTATGCTAGATGCGGTCAGGCTAGCCCTATCGGTCATCGATACTTGATTTCAAGCGGCTCTACTTTCAGGGTCTTTACGGTCCTCAGACCCCAACCCTTAGCCTACATGGACACTGTCTATCAGCTGTCCTTTGGGCCGCATAGGTAACTGACTGTCGTTATGTAGCCCCTTAAAAGTCGGCTATACTTAGTCGTACCGCAGAAGGGGCCTCACAGTACACCTCCATTGCTACCCGAGGTGCCCGTAAGAATCAATCCTATTCGAATGTTGGCCGGTATTAGAAGAGCCTAGTAACCCGGGAGCGTGACCCGTTGAACCCGATCGAAAAGAGATGGCGCAGGACCCTCCGGGGTTTCGAGGCTAAGCTTAAATAGTTTGTCCTAGGAACATCTGCGCACTGTTCGTGTTGCTTTGTCGGTCAGGACTCTACAGCCACGTTCTTGTCCTCGACTGGACGTCACGCGTTACGACCGGGAGAGGATCCAATCGGCCACATAGTCGGGCTTTTGCTCGTTTTGCATCGACTTTCCAAGAGTTGGGGGGGGGGCTTCTTTCCCTCTCCCTTCTCCTTTTTCTTAAACAATTTCAATTTGATTTTTAAAATCACGCGTATCAAGAAAAAAAATGCTTTGTTCCACAGATTGAACCGACCTCGAGCCGGTATATTCGGTATAGGTGGACAAGGGAAGAAACCGTGTCGTCCCGGCTGACACATCCTGGGTACAATAGTTCCCTCCGGATGGTAACCCCGCGTCGACCCGGGGACTACTTTCATTTATTTGTGCATCTTTATCCCGACTTCGGGAGGTAGCAAGTCACCTAGAACCCTAGTTAGTCTAGTCGGAATACATGCCTTGTGCATTTTCAGGACGTCCAGCGAACTTAAAAAAAATCTTTTAGAGCTCATCTTCAACTCTAGTACCAAAGAATTATTTGGCAAACCTCTCTTCATCCCCAGTACTAAAGATTTTTTGGGAACTTCACATCTCATATTTATCATCGTACCGTAAATTCATCATCATCAACCTGACGACAAGAATATTCATCAATAAAGCACGTCTATCTACAAAACTATAGCTTTTTTCCCTGCATCCGATTGACGAACGGTCGTAACGTTTTGGTGCCAGCGGTTTAATTGGCTTTTTACTTTTTTTATCAAGAAGATTCCATGAATGACAGTTCCGGGATGCTGCAAAAGAAGGTGACCTCGAAAGCAGTGGGGAGAAGTCATCAAACAAGATCTTGAGAACCGGAGGTCAAAATCTAGTAACATAATGCTCTGGAGACGATTTGTCATAAAACCCGCCATTAAATAGGATGGAAAAGGGAATGGAGAACCATGCGTGCTATTCGCATTTTTTTATGATTATGATTATCTTTTCGAGTTCACAGGATACGTCCTTGACCTTAATTATAAACCAGAAAGTTTCATTAAAAATAATCCTTTTTAAGTTGTTAATTGAAAGCTCATTCGGATCATTAACAAGATAATTATTTCCCATTTTATTGCAGATACCTCTCAAATAGTATTTGCAATGAGGATGAACAGGTTTTTCTTCTGCGTCACTTAATTATTTGCATACAATTCGTCGATTCAAGTATTTAGGTCTTTCAAGGAAATCTTTCCTCAAAATGACTAAATATTTAAGTGATTGATAACACGAGGAATGAACCACCGACGTCTGGATGAGTCAATTCAAGGAAAAATGTGGATGATAAGCGCTTCGACCATTAACATTGGATTTATCTCGGAATTCGCTTAGTAACAATCGTTTAAATTTATTAAAACGTCTGGAAAATCCTAATATAAATAGTTACAGACATAATAAATATTTAAATTAATTTTGCATAATGCAGGCTTGACCGTGCGATGACCGTTAAACTCTGCATATATTAAAATAATTTTATCGTCAAAATAAAAATACAAATGTCTGCATTCTAGAAGAAATATGCATGGGTTGATATTAAACCATGTAAATACATTTGCAATAAATATATACATTCGACAGTGGATGTCTTTCCGTTAAGAATTCAATTTAAATCTGTCGATCTATCCCGTCTTCCGCATATTTCATTGCGGCGCCTCTTAACATTTCGCGAAGACGTCGCATTTTTTCTGCGCGAGAGTACCGCAAGATCACGCCGCCGATTTTCACCGTTTGTATTTATTGCCATTGTGATAAAACCGGCATGTCGCCACCGTGTAACGAGCTGTTTACCCAATAAGAGAAAGTTAAATGATACCGAGAAACTCGGGCCGGCACTTCATCGCCGCGATAGTGATGATGATGATGATGTGGTAAATCTGTTTATCCGACGCGGATAAGACGGGCCTCCGTTAACGAGACACTTGTTATTCCTTCCGTGTCAATCAAATCAGAACCGTGTAACATGTCACTACCGTAATACGGCGGCGAAAGATGAAAGACGTGTCGATATGTTTTTGAATTTTAAAATGGCGGATAAACAATCGGCGCAATGGAAAACTGTTTTATCGACGCGACGCACCCGCCATTTTGATTTGATTGAAATCGTTCATTAATCAATTTGTTTTAATTCAAATTAATAAAGCTGCGTATTCATCATTAAAAAGCGACAGAGAAAAGTTTATGAGTAGAAAACGATCATTAACGTCGGATAATGCAGATACAATATGCAAAAACTTTATATAGCATTGTTTATCGAAACAGAGATTCGCTATGTACACTTTCATATTTTACAACTGGCGTTTGTCTCTCACTGAGATGTAAATGCTATCTTGCATGAATGACAGAGTGCCTAGGGCACTGCATAACATAATCCTCCGCATTTGAATAAATAAAGGAATGAGCGTCTTCGAAATATAAAGGATACTCCGCTAATTATGATTAATGATTTTTGCATAAAAAAAAAACATCCAAACAGGTTCACAGAGCCCTTGATCTTTCCCGGAGTCCTTTGGCACCACACCTGATTCCGGATACTGGACGGCCTTACACAAAAACCCACGAGACAGGTTGATGCATGGCCAAGTTTACACATTTTTTTTACGACATCTAGTCCATTTCGGAATCGATCAATAAATCGATACCGAAAAATATCTCTTGCATTGAATTTAAAAAAATTAGATGCAAAAAATATAGTGGCATGTGCAGACCGACCGGTTCGTCTGCTTGATTATTCCGCGTTTTTTAATGACATTCACTGTGTCATTGATGACAAAAAATAGTTTGGAAGCAGGATCTGAAGCTGGTTTTCAAATTGGAAAATTTAAAACAACCGTCTGAATATGTGCTTGTCATGGATGATTGTATCTGGAGGTGGATAGAAATTGAAATTGACATATTAGCGTGTCATTTCGATTTCAATTTATGTTATCTCGCGATTATTCATATATAAAGAACGTAAAAAAAATTAAACCGAATTAAAAAAAAGTAATTATATAAATAAATGATTTAAATGAAATATTCCATTCAATTTTGAAGGCTACATACGTTTTATATAGTATTAAGGCTATCTTAATAATAAAACTGGGATATTATTCGCAAATATCTGATAGAATTTGCAGAATTTATTAGTACATTAACTTGTATAAACGTGTAAGGACCTTCACAGGAAGAAAGAGAAGAAAAAAATCGCCAAGAGCACTTCCTGTATTCAATTCTGTTCATTTTATTGCTACAATTAAATAAGGGATCCTACAGTTTATCCTGATTAATTGATAATTAAATAAAATATTCTTATATCTTCGTTCATGAGCAATTTTTCCTCTTAAATGTAGATCTCGAAAATTTCCACTGACCTATTTAATCGATTTTTATTTTTATTTTAATAAGTAACTAAGATTTTTGTAAATAGAAGTTTTGTAAAAAGAGTTAAGAAGAATTAGTGTAAATGGAAATAGAAATAGAAGTAATTAGAGCCTTGTAAATGGTTAGAAGATCTGTTCAAAGTATTTTTTTATAGGATAATTAATATAGGATTTTAATAAAAAGTCAACCCTCCTATAACGTTTCCTTTAAATGGCTTTTTTCTACAAAACTCTAATATTTTTAAGGTCAATTAAGATATTTCGTAAATCTATAATACATTGCCGATCGTAATAAAGGTCAATGCGCTTTGTTTGACAAGGAATTTTGTAAAAAGCAACGATTTATAGGAAGATGTGTTGTATTGTATTTCTAAAAAAAATGACAATTATTTGACGGCAAGGTTCTCATCTTTCCTTCAGCAACTATTTTTCCAACGTGATTATGATTTTCTTAGTCAGATAACTTATTACTTAAATGTTATATTTTAATTTAATGCCTGAGAGGTGAAAAGCTTCGGAAAATAGGAAAAGAAGTTTTAAAATATTTTTTTTTTACAATTTTCTATGTAATGTTTTGCGGAGAAAGAAATGCTGAGTAAAGTCAACCCTTCTATAGCGCCCCTCTGCGATATAGCGGTTTTCTATAACGAGTGCGATAGTCGCTTCTATAGTACTCCCTACTAGAGCGCCGTTTTTCACAAAACGCTAAATTTTCAAGGTCAACTTACATATATAATTAAGAGAAATAAAGGTTAATGCCCAGTGATTGACTATAAAATATGGAAAAAAACTAAAAATAAAACAATACCCTTTAAAATATGATTAAAAAAACATAACTCGAAATTTTGTTCCCCAAAAAAATGGTTTCTATAGCGCGGTCCCTATTCCGTCACTATAGAGAGGCTGACTGTAATGAAACTCATGCAACGTAGCTATTTTTAGCATTAATGAGAGCCTCTGAACGACCTCAGAAGCGAGAACAGTCATTTTTTATAACTTCAGTTGATAAATCTTGAAATTCTTAGCCAATTCTCTTCCGCATCTCATATTCTACACATTATTGTCAAGAAGAATGCAATCAGACGAGTTTAGAAGCCACATAACATTATTCTAGAACTACTGCCGAGTTTCCCTAATCGTATGTGCTGATGCTGAGTATTCTTGGAATACAAAATACGTGAATAGAAAATTGTTTTATGCATTAATTTCGTTCAATTTAGATTTTTTTTTGTTCTCTTCTATAGGGCGAGTTTTATCGGCGCTATAGAAGGGTTGACTGTATTGATTTTAGAAGAAAAAATAATAAGTCTTTTATGGACACTACTCATTGAACGAATAATATTAATATATACTTCCGATATAATTTTCCGCAATTAGGAAAAATGAATGAAAATATTATATATTTTATTACATACAATTGATTATCTTAACAAGATTATACATTTTATTATACTGTATTTAATAGCAGCAAAAAAAAATACAATCACATCTGCAAATTGACATTATGCAACCAGAAATAAATAGCATTATCTTGTTATGGACAAAAATAAAATTGTATAATATAATACGATATGCACGTAATACATTCCGAGTGTGGCTAATGGGTTACAAAATGAGATTTTAAGCATAGAGCACACACACGCTGGTCCAGCGGACGAGCCCAGCATCTCCGAAAATGCAATTCTCGCCAAATCCGAGCGCCATGGGCGAAATTTCCGTAATTGAACAGATTCTCACATGAGACGACAGAAAAAAAAACATGGCCAATTGCAGAATCGCGGATTATGCAAGTGATGCGCGGGTGTATTAGCATGGCGAAAATTTCCGGTTGCAAAAAAGGTCACAAGTCACGTCTTGAATGTGTGAGGAGTGCGCAACGCACGACATTGTCAGGCCCTCGTGCGCACTTTTCAATTATTATTCTAATGCAATGTGCGATGCTTATTGAAGCGAATGCGTGAAGATTCTCGTGGGAAAACGGCGACGAAATCTGGGTCAAATTTCAATTTTTTTCCCAATATTCCAGCCAATTTTCTAGGCGTTGATTGAATAAAAATCATCAATCAATCTCGCAAACTACGTAAAAATAATCACCAATTTAAATGCAATATCCATAATAATTTAATAAATATTATTTTATTGTACGGTACATGATCTCCAACCCCAAACCTGATAAAGAACAACCAACAGATGGCCAGCAAAGTCGTTAAAGCTATTGCAGAAATTTATGATTAAAACTAACAGTTAGTACATGTACATTTTATTTATAATCTTTTGAATTGCGCATTAAAATAATTAAGGGATGCGCATAAATCAGGACATGAATAATTTTCGCATAAGTTTTTCCGATTCGACAGGCATCATTGCATCTAAATAAATAATTCTCACTCAAAATGTTGCTTTGATCAAAAACATCGATTTATTTGTTTTTTAATAGAATAAAAAACTGCTGAAGAAATAAATAATGATGTAAATTACATTTTCTTCCAAAAAATTGATTGTCTATAACATAGCCATTAAAATTTAATAGCGCAATTCATTATTTCCGCTCAAAAAAAAATTGCATTTTCATCAAAAATATTAAGGTACCAACGGTTAATTATCAATTAGGCTGTCGAAATTATAATTCGCAAAAAAATGATTAAACGATCATCAGCCTACATATTAATTACAATTCAGATAGTAAATTAAATTATAGTAATCAATATTTAATGCGTAGTTTTCGTTATGGCGTTCTGGTTTAGCCTGGTTTTGGTATTAAATCTTCGACAATAATTTTATTTTCATCATTTAAAAAATAATCGCATGTCCGGCGAATACGGAGGCTGATAAAATTCCTAACGGTGTTATTTTGAGCTATTTTTTGTCATTGAATATGTTTTCATTCAATTACGATTTTCTACTAAATTTAAAAATTATCAGGATCAAGATCTCATGATCCTTCAATAATATGAATAATTTGAGAATAATATTCTACATCTATAATATAATAAATTATTTATTGGTATATAAAAAAGGATTATTTTATAAGTATATAAATTATAATGAATTATTTATTGTCTTTAAATAAATAATGATTTAATAATATAAATAATAAAAATTGATAAATAATGATTTTATTAGAATTATTCTACATCTATAACATAATAAATTATTTATTGGTCTATAAATATATATTTTTTTATATTTATTATTTCACATTTCCTTCGTATTAAAATATTTAATCTTTTATTGAAATAAATTTCAACGTTATAATAATAAAAAGGATTATATTGTCCATCAGGATGAGAGTCACTCATCTTAATGAAGAAAACGTATTCCTTGTTTTTTTGTAGCAATAAAGTGTTTCCGATTTTTAACGTTATTTTCTCCTTTTTACTCTAAAGGTCCTTACACGCAGGGTCTATCAGACGGAAGGGAAGACAGAATGACTGCTGCTCCGAACTTCGCAATGTTAGGAGCCTCAACTTGGCAACCTAATATAATATGTTAGACAAAAATATAGGAGCATAGTCAGATATTAAGACGAGTGGAAAAAAATCAGGTATTTTTTTCAGAAGGAAATAAATTGTGGAAAATTCATTAGATATTTGCTGAAAAATTCCTTATTTTATTGACATAGTTTGCGTCAAAAACGCCCTGAATTTTGCTTTGATGATACAAAGAAAAATCTGATAATATACAAATATTTATTTATTAATTAATAATTGCATATATTTCTGCTTATTTCCAATCTTCGATGCATTTGTGTAACGCAGTTTTTGATTTAGCGTTCAGGTTCTATAACAATTCTATCCCGTATCTCCTCAATGTTGACAAAACGCCGTCTACGCACGTTTTTTCATTTTCACGAATACAAAGAAGTTGCAGTAGTACATATTCATCGAATACAGAGGCCGATGAAGCATAACAGTGTTATTTTATCAAACTTTGTATTGAACTAGTCACATTAACGTCACGCACCTCGAAAAAAACCGCGTCATCCGAAGGGGGTATCTCAGATTTCCCAATCCATTTATTTTAAACGGATTATTTTAAGAATAAAAATAGTTACACATGATATGCTTCAAAATTAAGTCGATAGTTTATATTTTTAAATAATAAAAATGACGAGTAAATGACAATGCTATCTCAACGCAAACTGAGCACGTTTAGATCGTCTTTTCACTCGCACTAGGCAGATCGTATCAAGCACGAGCGAGATAAAACATCGCGCGCGTGGCAACAGCCGCGAATATTGTTGTTTTATTTTTTTTCCACAATTGCAGACAATAAAGAACAATGATTAATTATAATATTTATTCTCTAGACGTTTTTTAGATAATATAAAAGTTTGTGACATGTAGGATTCAAGATGTGATTATGTTAAGAATAATTAAGAATATTCAAAATAATGCTTTCAAGGACTGTACTAATAAAGTCTGAAGAATTAAACTACAGACATATGCTTTAATACTTTCAGATTTAGCAATATTGACAGACAAGGTGAGCAGCAGTTTATGGACGTTCATTGTATCATCTTAAAGAATCTCAAGGGTCTCAAGATGTAAACCACTATCATAAAAAATATTTAAGTATTGAAGAACTGACAATAAAAATATTGATTGTGTATAATTTTTATTAAACCCTCATATTAAATAAGCATAAATTAAGTGAAAGTCCACACGATTAAAGTCTGAATTGAGGTTAACGCATATAAATCTCAATCCGTGTTTGAAGCATTATTGCGAAAATGATTTTCCAATTTTATAGCAATTTCAAGAACTTTCAAATACGAATGGATCGACTTCAATTTTAAGTCTTATGAATTAAGAATTATGATCAATCCCAGTAATAGGATATTATTGCATTGTATGAATACATTTCACCGTACTGCGATACTAATAAAGAGAGATCCGATGATGCAAATCTTTATTTTTTACTATCATCAGCTGACAACATAATTGAAATATGATTAGAGTCATAAAGCGACTGTTTTGTGGCAAATTTGGGTCACACACATCACGGAAACATCATGCTACTGACGCCAGAGATCAAGAGTGCAACGCACAGCAACCCCGAGGCAATTGACGTTTGTCCTTTATGCAACATCAGGTGTTAGACGCTCTCGACTGCAGCATCTCGTATCGCGTCCCATTCTCCCACGATTAATTCCGAAAGTGTCATAGTGCATAATTAAGGTGGCTTGCAATTTCGCAAAATATGCTAATCCCGTCGTCGCCAAGGTCGGATCTGTATCGCATGTGTTAATTGCTTGCATCTTTCACTGCTTTTGACGATGGACGCAAATTGCTGTTGCGAAACGCGCCGATACTGGTGCATCTAGTCGATGGTCCGTCAAGGATGCCGTCCAGTAATTATGCAGACGGTGAGAGGTGGTGGATAGACGTCTGCTGGAGGTGCATCCGTTCGATTGCCCTCGACTCGTAAATGTCGTCACCTCACTGGATTAAAACTGTATATACGTAACTGAAGATGTTTGGTAAATATAGCAACTGAATCATCTGCAATAACATCAGGACGATTTAATTGTCAATTATCTTTGAGCGTAAAACATCAGTCTCAAATTATATCGTCGCCTAATCGACAATAAAACATAAGAATCACGATCAAGATTCAATCTGATCCCGTGGTATTCATCCAATATGTATTCCATTCTAGCACCCAGCAAACTATCTGGACATCATCAGACGCTGGAACGACGCAATAAAGTCGACTCAACATGCGATGTCTTCCAGGACACAATCCGACTTGCGCATTCGCATCGACTAGTCAATAACACCGTGCTATTTACGACGCCATAAAACCACCAGTCAACACGTTGCCAGCTCGACGCCATTGCCATTGAATTTGCCATAGGACTAGCGCGGGAGATGCTGGAGAGCTGGACAAATACAGCGTGTCGCAGTGCAAACATCTGCATTGTCTTCGGCAAGTGGTAAAGCGTCAGGGATCGCGAGCGTTCAATGACTCATAAAAGACGATATCCTCCACCTACGGTCCGAGTCTAAGAATGGATTTGGGCTATTTGTTTATTGTGACATGTGGCCAAGTTTGGCATCCACGATTGTCGTTCGTGCACTGACCATTGCCGAAACACACGACGTCGCATTAATCCCTAACTGTTTTAACGGCAGTTGCATTGTTTTGGATGCAAAAAAATCTGTGTTACCATGTATAAAATTTTCATATGCGTATCGTTCACCTGCATAATAGAATGTGCATTCAGGCCGAGTTCTCAGGATTTGCTGGGAGAGTAATTACCTGACGGCACACGGCGCACTGACATTACCAGTTCATCTCCTTGTCAGAGATGTACAACAGGTGGTACAAACCGTTAAAATTTCAACGATGATGCGACGACTATATGTGAAAATAATAGCCATATTTTTTTACGAATAGTTGAACCATATTATATTTTTGATATTTGATTTTAATGTCTTTATAAGCATGTGAAAAACATGGAGGAAATAATCTATCATATATAAACTATTGTTATACCGCTAACGTAGTTAACTTAGATTTTTCTCAAAGTATCAAAAAATCCTTTATTATATTAACCGTTCAGACACCACAGCGTGCAGGCACGCGAAATCGGTCTAACCACCAGTGCCACGGCAAACGCTACTACGAATTTATTTATGAATAAATATAATATTTTTAAATGAAAATTAATGCGGAGACATCTTTTGAAGGCAATGTGATTGTTAGAATTTCGATATGTTTAGTTGTTTCATTTTATTTGAAGTTTATAATTGAAAATGGGGCGTATCAAATAACTTCTGCCACTTTGATATGTTTTGGAAATGTGACACTATATGATCATTCCAGGCAAGAATTTACGGTTATTTGTGCTTTTTTAGAGTGGTACTATGAAGTAAAGCCTTCTTCTATCTCCTCTTGTGTATATATATATCTTAGCTTTATTTTCCTTATTTTCAAGTTGCTGCATCTTCTCAGTGGTCAACTCTTCAGCAGAGTACATTATTCTGTAAAAAAACTTCCTGCTAGGTTTGTCAATGAGAGATGTGCAATGGGGATAGTAAAGTTAATTCTGATATTAGCTGATACAAAGCGGACGTATACCGAGGCACCTCTATGTGTATAATATAATTTTCGTATAGGACAAACTCTCTCATTTGTTCCATTTACAGATACATTCAACGCTCCTATAGCGCCGAGCTAGGGACCACGCTATATGAACCCGCTCTATAGAAGATTAAGGGCATACAAAATTTGGGGTTGCTTTTTTTAAATTGTATTTTGTAAATTTAACGAAATCAACACATACTTTAAATCAACTTGTTCTATCTTGATCGTGTTGTTATATTTTGTTGTCAACCAAAGGGCATTAACCCTTTTTTCGGGTGGCAATGAATTACATATTTACGAAATATATAACTTGACCTTGAAAATTAAGCGATTTGTATAAATCGGCTATCTAAGAGGGAGCAATATAGGAAGAACTGTCGCACACGCTATAGAAAACCGTTCTATAGCAATGAGTGCTATAGGAGAGTTGATTGTTCTCCGCATTTCATATATAGAAAATACATTATATTTGTAGAAAATAAATCAAAAAACTTTGAAAGTTTAACGATTTATAGAAAACAGCGTTCTAGAAGTAAGCAATATATGTATAGAAGGAAGCGTTATAGGAGGTTACCCATAAGTAATGTCGTTTTTCGACGCGCCATCTTTAAAATAGTCTCCTTCAGTCTGTTAGGCAGTAAGGACGTGTTATAGGTTTATCTTGTGTAGCAGCTACCTACTCGTGGCATTTGGACAAAAAAAAACAGTTTTTTTATCCCTCTGACGACAATGGGAGAGACGTGTCTGTCGGAACAACATCTGCGGAGCTGTATACTTTTTCAAAATCATAAGAAAAAGAAAGCGATAGAGGCTATGAAGGATATTTGCGAAATTTACGGTGACATATTGGATGTCAGGAAATGCCAACGATGGTTCAAAAATTTAAAATCTGGTGATTTGTGTTTGGAAAACGAGCCTCGAAGTGGACGACCCGTCCAGTCGAATGAAGCAGCCGTGAATTCTGCTATCGAAGACGACCCGATGCTGGTCTTTGAAAAATTATCGGTACATCCTGGTCCAGTACTCAGAGGATCCTAAAGAAGTTGGGAAAGATTAAAAAAGAATGTGTTTGCGTCCCACACGCATTCACGCACGACCTCATGTTGCGAAATTTACATGTGAAAAATTCAGGATCTTGGATGGATCACCCTGTTGTATCCTCCATTTTGCCGGATCTCGCACCGTCTGATTTTTATTTATTTTGTTCTATGGAACATTTTCCAAGAGATGAAAATTTAAATTCCTTAGAAGAGGTGAATACAGCCCTTTCAGACTATTTTCAGTCAAAACCCGGAGAGTTTTACAAGAAAGGCATGGATGATTTGAAAGAAAGGTGGCAGAAGGTTATAGATAATATAGCGAATTATTTAGATAAAAGTTAAATAGAGTATAAGAAAAATTGTTTTGAATTTCATTGGAAAAACGACATTACTTATGGGTACTCCTAATAAATATGGCTTTATTATATTACGTGAAAAAAGAGAATCGGAATATATTTCTCTTAAATTCTTAATTTATTACGAAATGAAGTGGTGAACTTTCTTTACATATTTTAACTTTAAATAACTTCAAAAACATTATTTTTTAATACAACATTTTAACACCAAGGCTTTTATAAACTTTGTACTGGGGCAGGTCGATTGCTTCGAGACAGCGCTTAGCGACGATACCCCCCCCCACCGCGCTGCCGCCCCTCATCCATCCAATACACGACGTTGGTAGCGCTGACGAGCAAACACCCCCCTTGCTCTTGTTTATGTTACTATATGTTTCAGGTCTATAGGGATCTGCTTTAATATAATTATGTGCACGATGTGTCCAAAATGTAAGACTAACACTCGGCTGACGTTATATCAACCGTTGAATTAGAATGATAGGGGTTCGTTTTCGATGTTTCCGACCTCTGGATCGATGATCCACTATATCTCTCTATAATAGGCAGTGTAGAAACGCCAGTGCGACCGGTTATAAAATAAATGAATCGTTCAGTTAAGCCTAAGCGCTCGGCTCGCCGACCCACTGACTCACATACGGCGGAAGCCGTTGCTCGCACGCCCCGCCGAAGACCGACCTCATCAACACTCATCAACCATTGTCAAAAATTTCAGATGGCGGTTTCCAGTTGCAAAAACGACGTGTTCCGGTTACCCTCGAGCACGTAAACGGCATCCGTTATTTGCGGTAAACGCAGTTTTTGACCGATGATGGACCGCATAACGACAATGGGTAGTTAATTAACATATATGGCAATGAGACTATGAACGCCGTATTCTTCAGATCGCGTTAAAAAAGATCGGGACATTTTATTATAATGTTTGTTTGGATGTAGATAGAATAGAACCTCTCTAGAAAATACTGCTCGCATGCTAACATAGATTCCGATGCTGCGGTAGAAAATGGTAAAAATCTATTTAATAGCATTCGGTCCAGCGATGTTCAAAGCAGCGTCCGAGCCGGTGCAAAGTAGATTTTAATGTATGCGCCATGTATGGGACCAGCAGATGAAAACACCGGCCATACAAATGTACCGGAGTTTTCCTTTTTCGCTCGCCGTTTCTATAGGAGATGTCATGGAAAAATTCGCGTAGGCACACACTTGCTGTGTTAATCTGCAAATTGTTGCATCTCGCGATCAAATTAGCATTTCGATATGTGTCGGAGAGGGCTTGTTCGCGAATATTTATCGGCGTACTCCGTCAGTGTTCGCAGAGTTTTTTTTTTCAGCAGTGTATTTTTAACGCGTATAAATTGGACGATTTTTTATACAAGATCTTAATATGAACGATCAATTTCAGCGCTAATCGTATTACAGCGCGTCTGAAAATATTATCTTTTATTTTTTTTCGAGTTGATTTATTTATTTTTTAACCCAGGTCGCCAATCACGCATAAAAACATAATAGTAACATTAAAAAAAACAACATATATTACAATAAAGAGAAGAAAAGAATTATAAAATATCAACAAAACGGCTACATTTGAAATCGAATATATCTACATATTCGGCCCAGTGGTTGAACAGAGTAATAGCTCTGGTTACTGGAGAGTTTCTGAGAGCATCTGTCCTCGCATTTGATGGAAGAAAAAGCACACGCGAACGAGTTCGATGGTAGTGAGGTGGTGCCCATTAGGGCAACTCGCACAGTACAAGGGGGTTATGTACTGCACCAACCAACAGCTTGAAGAAATGCTTTGCCAAGTAAATCGACCTTCTTTTCTCCAGGGTTACATACCCCAGGCAGCCCTGTACCCATGCGCTGGGGTATAAACTTAGGTAGAATCCAAACTCCCTCATGTAGAAATACCTAAGAAATTTCTTCTGTATCTTCTCTAATCTGAGGGAATTCAAGGCGTCATAAGGCGCCCATATAATGGAACCTGATTCAAGCAAGCTCCGAACCAATGCATCGTATAGCACTCGTATGACTATGGTGCTACGTATGTGATGAGAATTTTTCAAGACGAAGCCCAATATTCTTGACAATCTCATACACACGTCCGATACATGTAAACTAAATTTTAATTTAGATTTAAACAAAATACCCAGATCTTTAACAGACGATTCCTTAGAAAGAGTTACGTTCCCAAGTCTGTAATTAAAGGTGATGGGCTCTTTTGATCTAGAAAATGTCACTACCACAAGTAATAGATCAAAATATTTTTAAATCGTCTGCGAAAAGTGGAAATTTACATCGAAGGACCCGATGAATATCATCTATAAATAAAATAAATAATAAAGGTCTTAAATTTGATCCCTGCGGAATACCGGAAGGTGTATTGTAAGCATAAGACGTTTGGGAGTCGTCTTTCACATACTGTTTCCTCTCTGTAAGGTAACTCGAGAAGAAACGTACGAGATTATCCGATAACCCAAAACTATCTAGTTTCAAAATGAGTCTGGCATGATCGACTTTATCAAACGCTTTTTCAAAGTCGTTCTAGATAACGTCGACTTGGACCACCTTATCCATTGACTTGACACAAAGTTTAAAAAACCAAGAAGTGACTGTTGAGCGTCCAGGCCGAAATCCATGTTGCTCATCGATAATTCTACACTCTATATGGTTAAATATGTATTTATGGAGAATCATCTCAAACAACTTGGCAGGTCCGGATAGAACAGCCACTGGTCTGTAATTAGCAACATTTGATTTATCTCCTTTTTTAAATATGGGAGTAACTTTTGAATGTTTCCACAAGTCTGGAAACTGGGAAAATTTTATCGATAGGTTAAAAATATGACGAAGAGGCTCTCTTAATCTATCTTGACATGCTTTTAGAACGAAAAAAGGTATAAGATCGGGTCCAGCTGATCGTTTCGAAATTAATTTTCCAAAAGCAAACATCATTTGCTGATAAAATATATACGTACGATCCTTTGATCCTAACCAAACATCATGATCATTATCATCATCATCATCGTCCCGCGAAACAAAAAAGATCGTCAACTTAATATCCACATAATAAAACGTTACCACACACCCACCAAATTAGCAGCGATCAACCGAAACGCGGAGCCATCCTCTTCAGATCTGGATCACACGAGATTTGATATTAAAACCGTCTAAATTTTCGCCATTCGTCGGATCATTAAAGTCATATTTCACAACGGCGCGATTGTTTCCAAAATAAACACCCTGCGCACGCGCAGATGGACCACGTGACCTCGGGCTCTCGCCGCAAATCTAAATTTAATTATATCCCGCTTCCCACACACGTTTATTTTTGTTAATTTTTTTTGTATTCAAAAATTAAATCGGATAATCGAGGGTTGATAAGCATCGATTCTACTCACCGAATTTCTTGTTGTCTCTGCCCTTATCAGATCTGCCGCGTGTGAAGTGTGCCAACCGAGCGTCGTCTTCAATGTCGTCATAGTCCGGCTGCAATTAGACAAACGATGGAGTTTTATTTCGAGGCTATAACACGCATAAATCCAGCAACATATCCCAATTTAAATGAATTTATTTAATTCCCAAAAAACTAAACACATATCCCAGAAAAACCTTCGTAAAAATAATACAAAAATGACTCATATCCCAAAAAAACCCAATCATATTTTTTAATGAAGCTCTGTATTTATCTTAATATTTCCTTATAGTATTTTAATTTAAAAAGGTTTTGCATACCTGAGCTTAAACACACCCTGTTCAATGATTTAACTTTAAAATTATAAGGCGATCTTCTACGTTGTCGATTTCATAGAGCATTAAAACACAATGCGGGTCAATTTAAATATCATTAGAATGGTTTAACATTAACCGTAGCATTAATAAAATGGAGAATGTTAGAAACGTTGCGCAAAATATGGCACAAAAACCGGAATCTCGTTGCAAAACATCACAACAAACATTATTTCCAACATCTAAATAAATAATATCGTAATTTTTGTTTTTATTCAAATTGGACACATTTACAATTTATTCGCATGATTTGCAAGAACTAGTATTTAAGATAATAGATATGCGGATAAGTGCGTACGCACCTATTTAAATAATGACTAGATAATTAAATTCGAAACCATATTGAATACATTCTCATATAATAAGCATATGATTAATGCTGCAAATGAAATTATTCAAATGAGCGTGAGGAATCGATTTTTCAATGCGTTGTGCAGAACGATTTATTTTAAATAAATATTTAGTCCTGTCGGATGGCAGGAATGAATAATATCGGATGATCGGATCCATTAATTCTCAAAATCTCGATTTTTTTTAATAAAATATTATTTTTTTGCAAGTACCTATTTTTTTATTTTGTTCGTATAGGAGTATGTTATAAATGAGATGATGCATGATGTTTATGCAAAATTTAAGAATCGTTGCTCTTGTATGCGAA
Organism: Philopotamus ludificatus; assembly: GCA_022495035.1. Taxonomy (NCBI): domain Eukaryota; kingdom Metazoa; phylum Arthropoda; class Insecta; order Trichoptera; family Philopotamidae; genus Philopotamus; species Philopotamus ludificatus. The sequence continues at coordinate 12,706 of JAGXCT010036360.1, read as the reverse complement.
GAGTTCTAGCGAAAACCAAATGGCGCGGTGTTGCATTACGCATGCGAATGACCTTTGCGGGCCACTCTTCCTTTTACGTTATCGGGTGTTAAAATACTTTCGGTTTCGTATTAAACCTGAATGTGTCGTCCCGGTCCGTGCCGAATTGGACTCGTTTGCAATGTAGCCGACGAGATAATGGACAAAGCATGTCCTGGCCCTTTGATACCAATTCTCGCGGATGACATTATCTTTTATATATTGCCAAAAATAAAATAAGTCGACGTCAGTGGCGTACGATTGCATATAACTATTTCTACGCGTTTGATTGCAGTTGGAAATTGGATTTAGACCACAAGGAAACATCGAGACGAGTGAAGGTGGTGATGGACGTGTGGTAGACATTGATTGCCTCATGTCTACAGTAGTAAATTCCTACTTATTTGAATATGATGGGATATCGGACAGTCAATAAAACAAATTACGGGATGGATTACATCAGACGATGGGAACGAATTTATTTTTTGGTTAATAGGTCAACTATTTTTACGGATCGTGACTCGGTTTGATCGATTTTTTTAACTCGCGGGGTGTGATCCATTAGTGGTTTTTTTTTCTCAATCATTTACATTTTAATACGCCAGCGTTGTTCAAACGTTGACGATACATCGTGCCATCTTTAATTCGTAATGAATAGCAACACAACAATTTGACAACCCTCGTCAAACCTCAATTGCCAAACGCTGGGTCGCTTTATTCGACGCCCGCTGCTTGTCAATCCATTTAATCTTTTGAAACTGCAGAGATCCCCATTGTGTTCGATCCGGCGCATTGTTCGAAAAATTATTTATTTTAAACACGATGTAATTTTTTATTTCATCCAATCGTGCACGATAATTGTGTAATGAGTTGCAGAAGACGAGAGCAGAAGCCAAAAACAATAAAAAAAAAGTACCCAAGATTACATACAAATCAGTAGCGGCTCGGGTAACAGATATTGTTTCAATTACGGCAATATTGTGCCAGTACACGATTGAATGCACTCCTTCTTTTTACCATTACGTCTTATTCTTCTCCTTTGACCACAAATTCATTTCTGACGCACGGTTGCATCTCGCGGGCACGTCCGCGGTGCAGCGATAAATAAAAACACAATTAATGGAACAACCGAGGATGAAACATTGCGCTGGAACAATACGGCTTCTGTCTCATCATCGCAGATTGCGGCACCGGCCGTATTTTAGGAATGATTTGTGGCGCTTTTTTGGGATCCCATCGACAAGATTAATGGCGATCCGAGACGTATGCAAATTCAGAAAAGTGCATCATCATTCATACCCTCGTCTCGCCGTTGCCGAATTGGTATATGTGTGCCAGTGTGCCTATCGCGCGCGGATTATTGACCGTTGCAAAACGTTTGAACGCCGATACGAAATCAATCGCGCGCGTAACGCAAAATTCATTTCGCTTCAACGCCCAAGATATACGAGCATGGTTATTCAAATTTTGCACACGCATTATAGATGATCTCAACTATAACATACTCGTATACGAAAAATAATAAAAAATAGGTACTTGAAAAAATTAATGTGTTCATAGTGATATATCAAAATATTATCAGCGAGGTGATCAACGCTTCAATATATTGGTATTCACGTCTCGGTTCGATCATATTTACCTTAGGTATGTCGTGTGGATATATTCCGTTTTCTCTCGGCGGTAATTTGGGCGGTTTGTCGCCTCTCCTGCCGCCGCCCTGTATCATCATCTGTTCCCTGGGATGTCCGTGTCCGTTGGTGCCGTTCATTCCGTTGCCGTTGAAGCCGGAGCTGCCGCTGGAGCCCGATCCGTTCACGCCGTTTCCGGCGATGCTGTACGGATCCTCGTCTGGGATCGGAATACGCGGTCTGTTTTTGATATCGACGGGTCTTTGAACTGCAAAGCGATAAAAAAAATTGAGATTCTAATGTAATGAGATAATACACGAGTTATTAAGAAATAAAAAATAGTCAAGTTCAATTGACCTTCGCGGAATCAAGACACGACTGCAATTCGGCGTTATGGTCAGTTTTACCTTATTGTAATCGTCTATAGAATTCATTTTTATATTACAGACATGTGTTTTAAAATTTTATAATAGGCATCGTGGGTACTTTTTTTCATTATTCTACACTTGTGAAATCGGCAAGGTCGCAACAGAGCACAATGGGCGTTTTAATTGTGATTTTTGCCTTCGCCAAAAAGCATTGATTTACAGTCGTAAAGGTTAATAGATCGTAATATTAATTGTATTATATATGAAAAAAGCGTATGTAGAGTGCGGCATTGCGTCGCGTGCCCGACATCACGTGACGTCACACGTGTCTAGAGTCACGTTCGCGCTTTCATATGCAGCGGAGCGATTTTTCAGATGAAAATCGCACATCATTCACCACATATACGTATTCTAGACTCAAATCTGACATAAATAATCGCGGCAATGCGAAAAGGTTAGTCATTCCATCTGCGTATAAATGAGCGGAATGAGACATAGAAGAAACAAAGGCTATTATTATGGTAAAGGTCGCCTGTGTGCCTTCTAATAATACACGCATACGTGGTAGAGATGTCAACCGGATAGCGGTCGTATCGCATGCGTGAGGATCTATAGATCCTTTCCGCAATCCCCCCACTCTTACTTTTTGCGAGTGCGATCACGTAACGGGCTAATGCGAGCGAGCCGCGCGTGATTCCAACCGCGAAAAATTTGCGCGACGACGTATCGATCTATCCGTAGATCATTTATCGTTGTTGGTTTTTTTTGCACACATTTATCAAATCGTGCGCTATTCAATTAGCTAACGATATGTAATAAAGCAAATATTTACTAATGCGCCGCATATTATAGTTTGATATGGCCGATGTATTAAATTTATTTTTATGATAATGGCGATCTCATTATACGCGTTTTTTTTGTGTGGAAACTTAGCAAAATATACACGCGTTATTATGTTGCACGAATAAAAATGATGCTGCATTACTTTCGATTTATTTTTGTTCATTTGCCCGGTGCATAATCATTTTGAGACTTTCTAATGAAAATATGTTTTAGTCCGATTTGGAATCGATTTGCGATTCAGACTGCGTTATATAATAATTTTATTGCATTACAATATTGCACAGAGCAGATAACGCAACTCGAATTTTTCGGTCTTGTAAATACATTAATGATTTTACTACCAAAAAACGATTTGCAATAAAATGCTGTTGCAATCGTTGCACCGCTTGCTTTCTTTCCGACTGACCAATTCCGCGCTTCTGCAAGTATATGCTGTTTTTTTATTATTATTATTATCAATTTTATATTTTACCTGGGGGTAATTTAGATTTTAACATGTCCATGGCTACTACGTTGATGATGAGGACCCATATTGGACAGTCCAAGACGTCGGCATCGGCCTTCACGAAGGCGATGGCGCTCAGACATTGGGCTTCTAATTTTTTTCTATCGGGATATGCTCTTCTAAGCTCTCGGCTAACGTTCGACTGGAATTTCTTCATGTCGAATAACTGAAAAAAATATTAAAAAACAACAAATTAAATTACTATAATTGTAATTATGCATACAAAATATATAAAAGCATATTATTAAAACTATTCTTCATTTAATGAAATAATACAATGCAATACCTTGAGGTCTATTAATTTTTCTAAAGGTTTTGACATCTTTAGAAAAATAAATTTCAATAAAAAACAGACGCATTTCACTTAAAATTAAACTAATTGCAAGCTCTTTAAAAAAATCTATTGTGATTTTAATCAAATCTGATTAATTTAAAAAAAAATCAATAAAACTAATAAAATATGTAATTTTCTAATACAAAGCTTCTCAAAATCCACATGATGATAAAATTAACGAGTATGATTATTTTAGAAAAGTGAAAATTGATTAAACTGCAGATTTCTAAACATTTTTTATCTTAATGACACTTGCAATAATATAAGTAGCTCTAATTTGATTAATAAATAAAATTCTATGTCTTGGACAACTCAATTAATATTAGAACATAACTACTGTTGCTTCCCTCCTCTGTAATTCCTACAGCTTCTATATGAAAGTAGTGACCCTTTTTTTAAGAAATTAGCAGAGCCTTAAAAAATATATAATATTTAAAACAGCTTAAACCCAATTTTTGAATTAAATTCAATTATTTTTAGTTTATTTTAAGACATTGCTTTAATTTGATACAGTATAAGATCATTTTTAGAAGTATCAACCAATATCTTTTTAAATATTGTCTTGAATAGTTTTAGTTTTAATATTAATTTAAATGTTTTACATTATAAGTTCTTATATTTTTTTTAACCTAGTCGTGCCGAATTTTTGATTTTTCTGGAAAAACTCCTTTAATCGATTTGTCATGGTGCCTCGAAACCAACAGCGTCGCCCGATGAGGTATATTTACTATAGAAAATAGACCCTAAGCATTTCAAGTCAAGATATTGATGAATTCTTCGTCAATATCTTGACTTAAAATGCTGAAAAATGTATTATTCTAAAAATAAAAATAGTAATTCATGATATGCTTCATAATTTGGACAATTTTTTGGATTTTTTTACTAATCAATAAGACACGTAAATGACGCGCGAACTCGGCGATGTATCGACGTAGACTGAGGGATACCGCCGTCTCATTTTTCTCGCCGCACGTGTAACTAGTACGGTTTCACTCGCACTTACATGGTACCGGACGCGAGCGAGAAAAACGGCAATGAATATTGTCGTTTTTATTTATATTTTTCCCAATTGCAGACATAGGATAATAATTATTTATAACATTTATTCTTTAGACTATTTCAGACATATACAAAAAGTTTGTGTCATAAAGAATTTATATTAAAAGAGTTATTCGAGAAAATTCAAAAATTCAGGGTTCCAAATGGACCCCATCGGCACGGCTAGGTTGATAAATAACCGTATAAAATAACGAAAAGAAGATGATTAGAGACGTAGAATTAAGAGTAAATATCTACTACGAGAAAAAAAATTAGCTAAATATTTTTAATAATTACAGTTATTTTAAAATATAATATTAATGAAACGAATTTATGATATTTCCGAGAATTATTCGAGAAACTTAAAATAAAGAGAGTAGAATACTAAGTGTGTTATTTCTTTATTTGTGTGCTAATTGCTAATTAAATATTGGTCAAATTTTAACAGCGATGTCTCTATTTTAAGATGAAATCACTAGTATTTAAAAAAATTAAAACCACCTGTCGAGAAAGTTTACTTGACTGATGTCGTTAATTAAAACAATATTTCCGGTAAAAATTACCGCCAAGAATTAATTGTATAACGTTGACTTAAATAAATATTCTGACATTTATGAGAAAAATATGTACAAAGTGAAAGTCGTCTCATTGTGGATTAGAATTAAACAAAAAAAAAAACGGCGTGTGACAATGGATATTTTGTCTTCGGTGTCGTCCTCTGAGAAAAATTATTCAAGTGTCACACTGGGAGATGTAGTGGTCTTTGGCGGTGCATTTTTTTTTATTTAAGAACTTGCTCATCATCTTCTATTTTTTATTATATTTTCACTATCTTTTTGCTTTCATTATTAAGTCTACTCCATTAGACTTGTTCAATTACAATGGATGTGTGTGTGTCGTGAGCTTTTAGACAAAGTATCGAAAGTTGCTCCTTTGTGGCATTCACGCTCGCCATATGCGACGCTAGTCCGACGGAAAATAGTTGCGCTCGCGTTCATTTAATTTTTTGCTCAAAATAAAATTCAGACATCAAGGCGATCGCATGTCTTGCGAACATTAATTGATTATAGTAATTTGCTTATTTGGATTAATATGTCTGTGGGTCTCGGGGATCAAAAAATCTTGATTACACCCGCAATTAATCCGAAGATATTCCAATTTGGGACCCAAATGGGACAATTACGCGAAATTGCAGCGGCCACGTTCGCAGAATAATTTAGAAATATACTCGAAAATTAAATAAAAAATCACGATAATTGTAAAATTTTAAAGTTTCGTGACCCGCGGCGTAATTCGCACGAATTAAGACGCACACGAAATGCGGAAGCGTCCTTTTTAATGCGAAATGTTAATTTGTTTCAATTTAAATACACTGTAATTATAATTAATTATGATTGGAAACGATTTGTATTCAAGGTTCTTGTCATTCGATCCAATTTTAGATGGAAAACATTAAAAATCGCAAATGAAGTGTCAATAATTCGCTAAAAAAAAATATATTTACCTTGACAATCTTTTCGTGTTCTAATGCGCTTCCTGGTAATTTCAATATATCTTGTCCTATTGAATTCTCATCGTTTGGTGCTGACGCAGTACTTTTCACGTACACGTTACTCTTGGAATAACGTCTGATGAGGATATTCCCGGCATCGTCCATTTTTATTTTAACGCCCTGAGAAATTATGAAAAATTAATCAAACATACACAATTATATTAGGGAGACCGGAAAGTAATCAAAATTTCTTCTAAGAGCTGTGTCGAGATACGGTCGCATCCGTTGTATTTTTTTCTACCAAGGAGGAAAGATGTCAAGGCCAACAACAGAAGAAGCACACTAACGTCATTGTATGCTTTTTTGTTCGGGGATGAAGCAAACGAAGCAGTGAAAAAAAATACAGATACTTACAGGGATATTTTGAAACTAAACATGTGTCATCCGTGGTTTAAAAAGTTTAAAAATGGAAATAGGAATCTCAAAGATGTCACACGAATAGGATGACCTCAAAAACTAGATGATGACTAAAGATAATTAAGGAATTTGAATCATTGAAGATGGCTGTCTATGATCTACAGCTCAGGATTATCTTCGTCGCATAATAAAATTGAATAGGCAAGGAATTTGGGCTCCTCGTAAATTGATAAAGATGGCGCTAGATCAACGGGCTACCGTCTGCGCGTGTTCTTTTGTCTCGGTATGAAGCCGATCCGTTTTTGCGACGAATTATAACTGAAGATGAAAAGTAGGTGCTATACAATAATCCTGTACGAAAAAAAAAATGGCTTACTTCTGAAGAAGTATCTGTTCCGATCCCTCGGCCATCACTAACAATAAATAAGGTCCTTGTTTGTGTGTGGTGGGATTTTTCTGGAATTATACAATATGATTTGCATGAACCTGGACAGACGGGTTCAGCAACAGTGTTTTGTGAACAACTCAATCAAATGAAAAAAGTTTTGGTCAATAGCAAAAAAAGAATCCTTTTACTTGATAACGCGATGCCTCAAGCCAATCTCCCTGAAAAAATCAGGGAGATTGGATTGGAACTTTTAACTCGTCTATCCTATTCACGGATCTCGCGCCGTCGGATTACTTCCTTTTCAGATTGTTAGAGCATACATTAAGAGGTAAAATAAATTAATAGTGTTGGAGAAGTGAAAACGCACTCGATAAGATTTTCTTTTGATTACTTTTCGGTTCTCCTAATATTAATAAATAATATCGTGCAACATACCTGTCCTATGTGTCGTTTGACATCTTCCGTCTTTTGATCTCGCATTGGATTATCGAAACCACACAGTCCAATTCTAAAAATAAAAAAATAAAAAAAATGATTAACATATCTTAATTGATCACAGGAAATCCGAATTCACGCCTTATTTAAATCGTTGCCATTGACATTCTCGAGAGTGACGCAATTTTAAACAATGAATGACATTATGCCAAAATCATAATCACCATGTGACGGCGATTTCTATCACCAGTCTCAATAACCGTCGAAATCCTAAGCCATGTCAATGACGCCATCGCAAATTTGTATCACATGCAAAATCTAAATTGTACCATAAATTAACGCAAATCAACCTTGAACTTAGGTTCGCGATCGTAAATATTTTGAGTCACAGCGGGTAAAAAATATTTCCCCGACCCACACTTTTGTTTTCTGCGGCCGCAAGCATGATTTATCCGGCCATATCCGAGCGAGACAAAGGGCGTCGGTTAATAATACGGTAATTATCAGGCGAGTAGTTTTCAAATTTATATCCTAGATGTAAATATTTGTTAGTCGAGTGCCCTCATTAAGAGCGGCTATGGTATCGTGACCCGTTTGTTGTCTCGCTGTGACAGGGCTTAAAGCACTGAGGTCATGTTGCATAATGCACCGATAAAATTTCTGGCTTTGTCGGCTAATGATATATCGAAAATAATCGATATAAATATGATATATCGATGCTGATACAATTAATGCATTATTGTGTTGAAATTATTACGATTGATAACCTAATTTAACAAAACAAAAAAATAATTACCAAGAACTAGATTTTAATAATCTTATCTGCGCTATTCTAATTATTTTTTTATAATCGTATTTAATTTTATTTTAATATTAATAAATTTTCGTTTTGAAATATATTTGTGATTAAAAATATGATACTATGTTTTTTTCTTATCGATCAGTGTTTCTTATTATTATTATTATTATTTCAGGTAGAAACATAACCTTATTAAATAAAATATGAATATAAATTAACTTATAATCACAATTCAACGTAAAATAAACTGGTTTAAATTAACATACATTTATAACTTAAACCTATTATCATATTAAGGTAATTTAACGTAAGATAAACTATCCTAACCTAACCTATTATCATTTTAAAATAATCTAACGCAACATAAACTAACTTAACCTAACCAAATAAAATTTAACCTAACCTATTCTTAGTTTAATGTAATATAACGTAACATAAGCAAACTTAACCCAACGAAATAAAATTTACTCTAACCTCTTATGATTTTAAAATAATTTACCGCAATATAAAGTTATTTAACATAACCAAATAAATGTTAACCTAACCTGTTTTTAGTTTAATGTAATTTAACGCAACATAAAACAATTTTACCTAACCTACTCTTGGTTAAATGTAATATAACGTAACATTAACTAACTTAACCAAACTAAATATTTTTTTACCTAACCTTTTCTTTGTTTAATGTAATATAACATAACATAAACTAACTTAACACAGCCAAATAAAATTTACCCTATCTTGTTATCATTTTTTAAGTAATTTACCGCAACATAAAGTAATTTAAATTAACCAAATAAACAATTACCTAATCTATTTTTAGTTAAATGTAATTTAACGCAACATAAAGAAATTTAAACTAACTTATTCTTAGTTTAATGTAATTTAACGTAACATTAACCAACCTATCCAAGATATTTTTTTTTTAACCTAACCCATTCTTGGTTTAATGTAATATAACGTAACACAAAACCTAACCAAATAAAATTTACCATTTTAAAATTATAGTTTTTAAGTAATTTAACGTAAGATATAGTAACTTAGCCTATCAAAATATAATTTAACCTAACGGATTAAAACCTCAAAGAAATCTAACCTAAGTTAGACCAATTTAACTTAGTCTAACCTAAAATCTTCATTTAAAGTAAAATAAACTAACTTTTATGGAAAATGATTCTAATTAATCATTATTAAATGAATCCGTTAATTATAATTATTCCATATTTTTGTTCCTAATAATTCATAAATCTACAGAAAATTAAATATTTACCCTGGTTATTTAAAAGAAAATAAAGAAATTAATTTAAACTCATTTTACAGGTTTTTTACGTCAAATACTGCCTTTTGCAAATCAAATGCATCCTTTTGCAAATCAAATACACCCTTTTTAAAATCAAATTGAACCCTTTTCAATAGACATTTCAATAGAACATTTCAATAGAAAATGGGAAAAACTTTCTTATAAATTAATATAATTCTAATCTATTTTTTTAATGTGAGAATACTTTCTAATCTATCCTAAATTATCTTAAATTTAATCTAGCTAATAAAAATATCTTAATTATTTATTTTAAATTATCAATCTTCGTGATTTAAGGGATGGAAATATGTTTTTTAAAAAATCCAGATCGATCAGTTATACTTAAAGTGTGATTGATATTAATTAATTCAATAAATTTTAAAACTTTCATTAGTTCACTTTGAATTATCACGTCAATCAATAACACCATGGTTACGTCGGCGCCTTTGTCCATGGCCCATCACCAACAATGATCGAATGACAGCAGAGGTCAACAGTTCTGGCGTCGAGAGCCAATAATAAATTTCTCCCCACGAAAACAATAATTAAACGAATAATAGTTTCTTAGGCAATGTATAATGTATTATAATATTCTATAAAAAAAATGATAATCTAGAATCCATTATGGTGTTTTTTTTATTAATAATCAGTGTATACTAAATGGTTTTTAGATGGAGGTTCTGTTTTATTATGAATCTATTAATAACAGAAGGGTTCAAGGTGTAACAATGTGATATTTTGATACAATGTCATAGTATTTAATTGAGTTTTAATTAGATAATATATTGAGGATCAATGATATGGCATAGGTTATCAACCCTAAGCTGTTTAATTATGTTGTATACGTTTCTCGGTATGCATTGATTAGATCGATGCAAAAAATGCAGTTTTTGGAAACGCACAATGGCATAGAGAGGCTCCGGAATTTTGCCAAATCACCGCTTGTAAATTATCTCAGGTTTTCGGTGGGGTGTCGAACATTTTTTTTTTGTATCGACACAATGACATTTTTTTTTTGTATCAAATAATGAAAACGAATTATTGTTTGTCGAGATCAACAATTTTTCTCACAATGCGGCTTTGCGACACTGCTTTTGGTAACACGGACTCAATGTCGACACTGAGCATTCTATCCACGACATTATTATGCGTTGATAAATTTTACCATTTTTTATTTCACACAAGTTTTTTTCGAATTTTTTCGTCAGCGACCTCGCCGCGACCTTGCTCGCCGTTTGGGCGGGTCCCAAAACAGTCATTCCACTCCCAGCTTTTGTTAGGACCTTCAAAATTAAATAGCCGATCCTAAATAACACTATCAATGACTTTGTGCGAATAAGAAAAAAAAATGTAAATTACTCTATTAGTGATATGACTAGCGATATACGTGACGAAAGCATAATGATTAGTATTTAATCGATTAGTATTCATAATAAAAATCACATTTATTATGGGGTATATTTGGGACTCCTAGTTATAGATTTTTCTCGAATAATTCTTTTGATATATGAACCCTACGTATTACAAACTATTTGTATTTATTTAAAAAACGTCTAAAAAAGAAATAATTATTGACTTAAAAATAAAAATACCAATATACGTTTCTGTAGCCACAGGCGCGATGTTTTTTCTTGAACGCATCCGTAACGATTTTCCAAGTGCGAGTGAAACGTATACTAGTGACACGTGCCACAAAAAATTGCAGTCAGTTTATCAGTAGCGTGTCCTCAGTGTGCGACGAGACATTTACGCGTCATATAGATTAGTTAAAAAATCTAAAACATGGACCAAATTATGAAGCGTATCGCGAATAACTATTTTTATTGTTAGAATAATCCATTTTTCTTTAAAAAAGTCAAGATATTGATGAAGATTTCATCAAGCCAGTATACCCTGGGAAGGAAAACCCTAATCAGCTGACCAATAATTGGTCTAGTCTCGATACATTCGATTCTCTTCCTTCTTTCTAGGGGGTCGCTCTCTGAGGAGGTCTTTCCCATGATGAAAGGCTTGCTATTGCGCGACAAGGCTAATAATCTATTGTGACCGGCTACTTGAGACTCGTTTTTGGCAGATGTACATATGTATGCCTGGGTATATCTGTATAGGTGTGTGTGTGGTCGCTCGCTACTTGTCACTGTGACCGTTATAAGCAGATAACGCCTTAGAGAAGAGAACAAACGAATACCGAGACAAACCTCTTACTTGCCTGGACACAGTCGAGAGGGTAAATCATTTTGGAAAGATGTACGTCCAATGTCAGCACGCCAAGAGGGGAAACTCTTTAAAACCGCATATCAAGACGGCTCGGTCCCGCGGTATGGACACGAAAAGGGAGCCCCTCACGTCACGTAAGGAGACTCAGGTTCCTTTGGCCTCAACTACCATGCGAGAGTCTGGTAAGGTCCATGCCCTTAACGAGGAGATTTGTGACTGCAAATGATGATGATGATGATGATGATGATGATACATATAAACATTAATGTTTGAGAAGAACGTAAAATACGCTTACATTTCAACAAACATCACAGCATTATTCCACTAGCCAAACGCTAACAAACGAAAATAATAAATCTTTTCCAAAAAGTAGAGCACAAAATTAAGATGCTATTGAAAAATCTCATTAATATTGTAATATATAGGAAACCTCCTATAACACGATATCCAACAACATGGTTCCGTTATAACACATATTTTTTATATATATATATATATTGATTTTACATAGTTTAAAATGCTTGATTTTATAATTCATAATGGAAAATAGACCCCCTTCGGAAGACGCGTTTGTGTTTCGAGCCGCCGTGACGGATCGGCTGGGTAATCTTTATTCACATATTAATGAGTGTTTTCAGTATTTTTTTATACTATTCTTAAATTTGTAACTGGCCCGTTGTAAAAAAAGGTTGCTCACCCCTGTCCTAAAGGGCAACCGGAGCACTGCCCCACACACATTTCTCCTAATCAAAAAATAATAATAAGCTGAAATATGCCAACAGAATCAAATATGTATGTGTTTGGGCATTTTTGTATTCGCCCTGGTCACATGGTCCCTAGCTTTGACGTAAACGAGCGTTGTTTGGCTAGGCAGTGGAGGTAAAGAGAAAAGTTCCGTATTACCGTATACAGAAGGTTGCTTTTTGT
>JAGXCT010036359.1:14959-25614 GCA_022495035.1 Philopotamus ludificatus | reverse complement strand
CGTGTTTGAATATTTTGTGTGTCGTGAGAAGTCTCCAATCTTTGTTTTGCGTAGAATTTTTTTTACGTGTTCCTTTAATAATGACCGAGACATGTCCTTCAGAAGAACAATTGCGTAGCTGTATGGAGTTTCAATTTCACGCCAAAAAAAAACGCAACGAAGGCCACAAAAAATATTTGCGATGTTTATGGAGATGCATTAAATATCAGGAAATGTCAAAGATGATTAAAAAAAATTATATCAGCCTAAAGTATACGTTTCCGTGAAGGAAATGAAGCAGCCCTGAAAAAAAACCCCACTCTTAGTATCGAAGAATTATCGAGTCAAGTCGGTACTTCATGGAAGTCAACTCAAAGATACCTGAACAAAATGGAAAAGATTAAAAAGAAGGTATTTACGTCCCCCATGCGTTGACTGAGAGAATCAAACGCTAGACGCATCTATGAGTTACTGAAGGAGTAAGAAGAGTCGCAACATTAGGTTTGACAGATTTATTGGACCTGGAGACCTGGAGACCTGGACCCATCCGATTATCGGCTTTTTTGCTGATTGCAGCATTATTTACGAGATTTTTTTTTAAAATCAAAAGATTTCAGACTATTTCGATTCTAAACCTGCAAAGTTTTACAAGAAAGGCATTTTATATTTACCTAATAGATGGTAAAAGGCCTTAAAAAATATTGGTAATTACTTTGTTTAATTAAGTTTAATAAATTATTAGATATATGAAATTTAGTTTCGTTAAAAAAATACGACATTAGATTTGGGTCTTTCTAATAGTTTAAGGATATTAAAACAAAAATTACAAAAATAAATTGTATTCCTTTCCTCTATAATTTTATAATATTGGAAAATCATAAAGGAAAATCCTGAAAATTTTGTATATAGTTAAATAATATGTTAAAATAATAATAAAGTCAATACTAAAAGTTTTTTTTAACAAAACCGATCTATTTATAAGAGTTTTTAATTCAATTACTTTATATTCACGATAAAGTAGTCTTTCTACGACAATCCATCTTGCTCAGGGTTTTATAAAGATGACTCATCCGACAAACACTTTTTTTTATCATCTGTACATCGTGTCTAAAGATAATGTCTATGACAAGTATATGATCAAACTATTCTACATATTATTAATTCCCGATTTTTTATATTGCTTTTATAATAATTACACAAACTGTAAAAATCTGACCACAAAAGAAAGACTTCTATATTAAATAATTAATATAAAATCTGAGGCGGGGGCAAAGACTATTCACAGAAATTGGTGAAACGTGGTTTTTAGAAAAAAAATCATAACTCCTTCAATAATCATGAACTTCAACACTTATTGGACAAAAAAATAATTTATATCTTGTAGCAGGAGTTACCAAACATTTTGGAAACGGGCTGAATTGAAATATTTATAAAATATGGTTTAAATATAATCTTTTGTATATTTATATAGAAGGCTAGAGTGTAAAAAATTCAAGATCATTAACCGTTGGTTCACTGGGATAGGCCATTACCCACAACTACTATTTTTATAGCTCCGAATGTTAAGGAACGTCATAAATAAGAGAAAAATTACGAGTATTTGATCATCAAAAATAAAACTAAGTATCCTACCGATAAGAAAATATTTGAAAAAAACATAACATTCTAATAGATACAGCAGATCAAAGCGGATAGTATCGGCAGACAAAAAACAACAGAGTATAACAGTGTTATAAATAAATTCTTAAATAGTGTTCATTTTGCAGTAAATATTAAACATTAAACAATTGTGGACAAAGGTCGACAATTTCTAAACACACTCCTTCTTGTAAAAGCGCCGAAACATATTTCGAATAAATTGTTTCATATGCATCTACCGCATTTGCCCAAAATCTGAAAACTGTTTTTTTGTATTTCCACAAGTATCTAACAAAAAAAAAACGTTGTAAAAGTTTAGTATCGGCTAGCGTGTGAAATGCGCGCCCCGGACATACGCAAAAACGCCTTAGATGTGGAATTTACGACCCCCGTAGGCAATGAGTTAAAATGGACCGACAAAATATATAAAAAAAACAATCATTTGGTCTAAATAGATCTAAATCATAAAGAAAAATGCAGAAAAATATACATAAGTACATGTGTAAAAATAATAATAACTATCAATATTTAGTGCGTTTTTATAACAATGTCCTGAAAATTTATGAGTTTTTTGTTATCTTGAATAGCTGTTTATTACGATGATTTAATACCTGAAGAGTATGTCTATGATGGGGCTTGGATTGAACGATTGTTTAACATTTATCAATGACAATATGAAAAACTTAGCAAATGATTGTTGGATAAACGCTTCGAAATATTGGATTTTTTTAAAACATATTTTAAAAGCTCTTGTTTTCAATCAATTTATAATAAACCGCCCCTGAGACATCCCATCATACTAGATAAAGAACTATATTTTTTATAGGCAAACATTAACAGGTAAAAACTGGCACCTCTAGGGTAAAAAGCGATGAGAGAGATATGCAGAATTAGTCGGTAACAATTCCTAATCGCTAAAGCCAATCTTTGATATTTTGATAAGAATCTGATTCCACCCTCGAATCATTATCCAAATTTGAGAATATATTTTTTAAATGAATAAACCATCGTCGACACCTAATCAGTTTTTAAATGCATCTGTAAATGAATGAATGTAATGCTTGGATACAATATATTCTGCTGACGAGTTGTTTAATTATCTTAAATTTGTTTACAAAAAGACAAAACTTATAACTGTTTCTATCTATTTTCAGTAAAAAATGTTATTTATTATCGAATTTCCAAGAATTTTCCAATATCTATCTCATTTTAGCTCTCTTCGGTGATTCAGGGTACATTTTCTAAGATTTTTACCCTCGAGTGCATCCGCGTATTTATTCTCAACTCATTTGGGTTCTCACGAATAAGCTGGAAAGCTCTGGCATAAAATATTACTTAAAATATATTATAATACACGCATCGATTGTGGATACAGAAATTCCGGCGCCACATTAATGCTACCCAATTTCATTCAATTTTTTTTTAGATTCGGCAGAGCCGCAAGCGGATTACGCAGAATCCCTATTGAATTACAACACCGACATTACCAAATACCATATCGGCATCCAGATTCCACGGGATAACCGGAGACGAAGATGAATAAGCGGGGAAGTGTATTTACTCGGAAATTAACGCGCGGCATTAGATTCGAGTCGCGGTCGTTAACCGTGAGACCGTCTCGCGAATCTATCGCGTTTTGGCCCTAAACGCCTGATTAACTGCCATTGCCGCCGCCAAATGACACGAGGTATTCGCAAATTGCTTCCAAAACCTCAGATAAATTGCCATCGTCAGTGGAGAAATGAAATTACCATCGCGGCGTGATTTAGAGGCGTTTAAATGTTCCGCGAGATGCTAGGAGAAGATTAGTGGACGGGATAAAACCGGCGCCATTTTAATATTATTCTAGAAGCAGCGCGGTCAAAGTGATATGGGTCACCGGCCCCCTGTTGGCGACCTCCCACTACCACCTCTCACTGATAAATGTGTGTGTTAAATTTTAAAATATTATTTATATTGTGGAGCTGCCCTCATAATTCAAGGATGGCGCTGACGCCGCGTAATTAATAAGTAATTTCGGAAAATAATGAAAACGTGCGAATATATTAGCGTAATGGAAAACATCTCAAATATAATTAACGATTACAAATATTAATAATAACGATACAGAACAATTTGCCGTGGCTCCGTTGAATATACATAGCATCCGACAATAGATTCGAATCTTGAAAATCTGTTTCTTTTAGAGTTATTTCACAGTGTTCCTTCTTTAAAAACAAATTAGGCTCTCAAAAGCATTGTAGTGATTTTATATATAATCCACTTCCGACAAATCAGAGTTTTATTTTTTAATGAAGTTTTTTATTTCTTTAATTAGTAACTAAAATTTCCTTCGACTTTTTATTAAGATTTTATAAATATAAAGGAGCAGGTATGTATATCTTTAATTTATGTAACGACGATGATACAATGCTTTCAGTAGTCCTGAAGAAGGCTCCATATTACATAATAGTTAGAATTTAAGGACGGAGTTCAAGATAATCGAGGGCTACAATACTATTTATTTTATACGGTAGTCAATAAGTGGATATATCTTTATATTAATAATCTACAAAATTGATTATGAGAATTAGACATGTGAAGAATCAATCTTAGACTTCGCAGCATGATTTAAATTTTAAAGAAAAGTATGACGATTGCTTTAAAAAATATGATTTATAATATAATAATATATTTAAGATGAAGTGCTCAAGATGAATAAGTCTATGAATCCAATGAACGACATAATTAAGTACAGGATATTTCGCGTAATTGGTGGGCCAAAAAAATATTGTCCCAAATAGCGTTGGCTCTTAATAAAGAAAGTTAATGATAAAATTAATTTGCATTGCTTTAAAAGTACACAAAAAATAAAATAATCAATAATAATTAACACTAAGAATTAAACAACATTAACTCCGAACAGCCAAAAAAATAATATACATAATGGATTTATAGTTTAAAAAAAAATATAAATTTAAGCCTGTAATTTTTTGGAAAATTGTAATTAAACACAATCTGAATAAATATTATGTGAGGATGTTGGGCTTTAATCTCATAAATAGGAGATTATTTATTATCATTGTCCTCGTCTTTTCTTACTGTTCGATTTTTTTTAATTAATGCCTGAAGCAGTTGCATCAATTTTGGCATCTATTGTTGATAATTAAAATAATCTTCTTGGAGTTCTAAGCGTTTTAAGCCTTAATGGTTCACCAACTATTACCAAAAAACTAGGTCACTTGAAGGAGGTTAATTTTGGCAGTAATATTATTGCATAATGAGGAAAATATTACTGTCCCAATTAAACAGAGTCGCTCACCAAAATGAATTATTACTATTTACTATATTTAGTTTCTGTTCCTTGGGATTTGGACTAAATAGCCGGCTGTTCTGATAAGCGAAATCCGCTGTATTATGTATAATCCTTCTGATCTGAGCATGCACAAACAAAGCTCATTTTTAATGATATGTTTAACAAGAATTCTACCCCTCTCTAAATATGTATTAAAAAGATAATAGCCTGACAAAAGCTAGATCTTACTATGATACCATCAAATTAAATCGCTGAACGAATGGCGAAGATCACGAGTGAGTATTTTAAAGCATGAATCAATCGGATTATTTGACAGTTTTCGGAAAATTTTGCATAACAAACGTAGAGGACAACAAGTGAGTCTAGATACTTTTTTGCAACGTTAAACTTATTATTTTTTGTTTTTAACAAGTGAATTTTAAAACCCTGTTGTTAGAAAAATGTCGTTTATCGCAATCTTGTCGAGAACGTATATCCCGCAATCAACTAAGGTTACCTGCACTACTTTTTATTTAAACTATCCATTGCGGTGGCTTAAAAACAACTGCGTCTTCCGAAGGGGGTCTCTGAGAGACCCCAAGCCTTTTAAGTCGAGAAATTGATGAATTCTTCATCAATATCTTGTTATTTTTTAAAAATGAACTATTCTAAGAATAAATATAGCTATTCATGATATCCTACATAGCTTAATCATTTTTTTGAATTGTTTAACTAATCAATATGATCCATAAATGACAATACTCTCGGTGATGTCCCGACGCAGAGTGAGCTCTCGCCGCACGTGTCAAGTGCACGTTTTGCTCGAACACGGTATATCGTAACAGATGCAAGCGAGAAAAAGCATCGCGCAACCGAAGCTAATATTTTTTTTGCAATTTCAGACAATAAAGTACAATAATTATTTTCAATATTTATTCTTTAAACTTTTTTAGACAAATACAAAAAGTTTGTGACATATACGATTTATATTAGAAGAGTTAAATCAAAAACTTATGGTTCCTAATATACACGGCTAGGTTAATATGTATTATAGGTACCGGAAAAAAATAATTAGTTTACTATAGCTAGGTTTAAGCTCCGTTAGTGTCAGTACGCAGTAGGTTGAGGATATCCCTCATTAAACAGATTTATATTTAAAGTCTTACAGTTAACAGATGTTATAGAAAAGTTAGAAAAACAGAAGATATCGAAAATTTAAATAGGGCAAAAGAAATTTACAAGATGTCCCTAACCAATGAAGACATTCAAATGTACACTTTGCCTTTCCACAATATCAACGGCTTGATTCACAATAACAAAAATAGGTGTCAAGTAAAATTAAAAGAAGTTGACTTGGTTTTACTTAGTCTTCTTGGCAAATTGCCAGGCTCTATTGAATTGCCATATGTTCAGATCAATGAAATCAAGTTTCAGGAAAGAACAATTTCATACGTAATAAAATTAAAATACATCTGATTAGTTACTTCAATTTAAAACAGTAGAAGAGAAAAAACAACGCGCCGTGGCAACAGAAGCCAATATTGATTTTTTTTTCGCCGTCGCAGAAAATAAAGGACAATGATTATTTATAATATTTATTCATTGAATTTTTTGGACAAATACGAAAACTTTGTGACATGATTTTATTAAAAGAGTTATTTGAGAAAAATCAAAAACTTTAGGGCTAGGTTAAGAGAAGTTTTATATAACTAAACGTTAAGCTCAAAGAAAATAAGATGAGCTAATAGTGATTTGCAACGCGAAAATCGTCAATATGAATGGTTACGCTTTACTCTTTATTAAAATAAATATTTGTACTTTTTCGTTGAGCTTTTAGATTTAGTGTCCGTAGAAATACACAATGCTATCTCCAATAAATGAACAACTGTACAAATTTTCAGGGGTATTATTCGAACGAAGCCATTAATACACATTGCCAAATCCCGTAATACGCATAATAACAATAGCATGTCAATCAGTTTACCGGCCATGTTTAAGCCCGGGGCGCGCGTATTTGCGGGCCACATGCGAACGAGTCCCCGATGTCAATCGGATGTTCATCGTCATCCGCAGCACCTGTTCGGCATCCATCTTTGTGTGGCGGCTAATTCCGGCGGCATTATCGACATGTGTGCTGTAATTGAGCGAGCGATTTCGCATATAGTATCATCAGCTTGAACCCGTCAATCTGCATAAATTTAATTTCCTTCATCAGCCATCCGATCCGGCCGACAAAACGGAGGAGAATGGCTGTCGCCGGGCCCTCGTCATCCTTTTCGGCCAGCCCGAGCTAACCTCCGACCCGGGGCCTCCTCGCCTCCCCCGCCCTCCGTGCTCGTCGATCTTGATTGTGGCTCGGCATGAGTGGGCCGACCGACATCAATTAAACACAAACTGGAGGTACGGGGGCCCTCCGAAACGGGCCGAACGTGGCGTACCCTATTAGGGCTGGGCCCCGCAAAGGACAGACAGGTAAGAAGTGAACGCCACGATGTCTTATCAATTAAACGAATCCAGTGTTTGAACATCGACAGACAACTCGGTGACGAATATTTGCATTAACCGATCCGGCCGTTAGGGGGTTCGTGGGGGAAATGGTGGCAATTTTCAGGAACCCTTTGCTGTTTGCATTTGATTTCTGAGATTTTAATTAAGGTGTTTAAAGTGAAAACGCGGCGCTGCTTACATTGTGATATTATACAAAGATAACTCCGAAATTATAATAACGATTACTTAATTTTAATTAATTAATTTTTAAAGTATTATTTTAATTAGAAAATATGAATGGTCCAAAATATTCACAATACATAATTTAATTTAGCAAGCTAAATAAATCCAACTGTTTCAATGTTTTGTTATGGTGTAAGTACATTTATTTATGACGTATCGTGACATTGGTAGCCATATTATATATAATACTAACCTAATTTTTAACTCGGGGAATTTTTACTTGTGAAAGTTATGGAAAGAAATTTTGGATCAAAACAGTATTGTTATGATGCCTCACCTTCCACATTCGTCGCGCATGTAACCCTGTGACTTTTTCATTTTTCTGAAGATTTGAAATACGACGTTTTTTCAACATTGAGCATATAAAGGTAAATAAAAAAGAGAGAAATTGTGTTCAATAAGAGGTTTAAACTGGTGTATCATGTATGTATCTGATGAAGACCATTGTGAAGAAGACATATTATATAAATGAAACTGTGCAAGACAAAATACACGCCCATATGCCAAGGACCCCTAAAAGTTGAAGAGTATAGTCTCGAGGCTATCGAAGTACGAAGAAGAACCATGCTGGCAAACCGGTGCTTCTTTGAATTTCAACACCATCTACGGCCGAGATTCCTCTAAAGGAAGACTAAAGTCAAGTCGTACACGATTCTCATCAGGCCTCTTCTAACATACGGAACAGAATATTGGGCTTTGACAAAACAAGATGAGCGACAACTGGATATCCTGGAGAAGAGGATTCTGAGATGAATATTTAGAGTTGTATTCGACGACGGGGAATAGCGTATCCGAAGCAATGAGGAGCTGTACTGACTATACCAGGATATACCGGTCACATCTGTCGTCAGAGTGACCAGACTCTGGTGGACCGGTCACGTATCAAGGATTTGGGGCAGTCAGCAGACGAAAAGGTTTATGGTTAGTAAGCCTTCCTATCCTCGGAGGAAAGGAAGACCGAGACTGAGGTGGTTGTACTGTGTACAGAGGGACACTGCATCATTGAAACTTACCGGAAGATGGAGCGACGTGGCGGCGGATCAAATAAATTAAAGAAGGGTGTTGGATGAGGCCAGAGCTCTACAATAGGGATGTTTAGCCCACCAAAAGAAGGCCTAGTATTGTGTTTTTTTGTTTTTTGTTTTTCAAAAAATAACAGATAAAAATACGAAATTTCCCGATCTGTTGTATGCAATAAAGTGTCCCATCCAAGGTCGTTTTTTGTCGCATAAACTGAGTCAAAGGGTTTTGTCGTATTACAGGATTATTTTACGAGTTTTCAGTAGATCTAGCCTTTTTTGACATAATGTCGCACTCAAACGATTTAGTTTATCACCATAAAAATTGTACGTATACGTTTACCATATTTCACAAAATCAAAATAAATTATTCCTCGTGCATCCCACCACACCGATAACATTTTTTTATGCATTCCAGCTTTCAGGGTTCGAATTGCTTTTTATCCAGGGGCTAACCACTGTCTTTTCTTTGTAACGACCGGGTAAAGAACCAATTTCTCATCTCCAGAAATTAAATCTCGAAAAACGGGAGCTATTGCTTATTTTCTTGCAATAATCTGCATATTAACCATTGTTATGGCTTGTAGGTAACATGCATATCATTTCGATAATGTAAGTTAACTGCGACTAAGCTAAGTTAGTAGTAGCATTAGGTCTTCGACGAAAACTATGAACTCAGGAAACTCTTTATAACGCTGGCCAAGGGTAAGAGTAAGACAACCATTCCTTCCGCATGTTTTAAAAAAATAATAATAAAAAATAACCAGTGTCGTGGTTTAACACTGGGGGGAATATTAATGTGAGTGACTCATTCCTTGCATCTTTAGAATCTTTATATGGGCGAATGGTGCTATGAAAACTTTCTGTTTTGCTATTCATTCATCGTAGTCAAATAAATCAAATTTGTCTTTTTGCAGTCGGACAAATCGCGAAGGATCTATACATGTTGTCTTTGAATTTTAGCTATATTTTGGGACATCTTTAAGTAGTAGATCTTATTAGATAATTCACAAATAGTCATCGATGGCTGTGCTCAATTTCAGTTATCAAAGCCACTTCATACACTTGACAACGTCATCATCTGCCAGGCTCGTTTTTAAAATTATTGTTTCTAAAGTCATTCAAGGATAAAAATCCGAGGATGATTGCTTTTGAAATGGCGTTTCGAAAATATTTCATTAATTCTGAGTACTACTAATAAATGTGATTTTTTCTCTATTATTTTTTAATTACATAGATTTTCTAACTAAAATAAAAGATTGGAGATAAATCATATTTCAAATGATCATTTTGCATAAGTTGTTAAATTTGAATTGGAAATAAAAAAAAAATATTTTTTTTTTATTTCAATATTTATAAACACTTTAACATCCGCTTACGCCACGTTGGCGTCCTGTCTCAGCGAACTGTTATCTACCGCTATCTACGCATACTTCAGATTATGAAACAATAAAAATCTCAAAGTATGAACATTTTATGGACATTTCCGTCATTTTTTAGATAAAATATATTTTTTGAGATTCGGTTCTCCAAAATGTTTACGAACACGTAAGTCGTAAGTTTTTGGCGAAATCGTGCGGTCGGTAAAGTGTTAATATTAGTTGGATTGAAATAAATATTATTTGTTTTATAAATATTTATTTAAAGCGAGATAGATTGCATTAAATTAATTAATTCCTACGCGCTAAACTACCCACATTAATATTATTTTATAAAACGTGCTGAGGGTGTCTTCCTCTTAGTCCCTAGTCAGTGTTATAAAGAATTCATAGCTTTCGTCGGTCACCTATTCGAATAGTACTAATTTAGCTTAGTCGCGGTTAGCTTACATTATCGAAATAATGTTACCTATAAGCTATACAGTTTTTTCACGTCAAATGCACTTTTTTCAAATCAAATGCATCCTTTTACAAATCAAATGCACCTTTTTATAAAACAAATGCCCCTTTTTAAAAATAAAATGCACCTTATTAAAAATTTAATAAAACATTTAAATACATTTTCCCACTAATTAC
>JAGXCT010036359.1:0-14949 GCA_022495035.1 Philopotamus ludificatus | reverse complement strand
ATGTTTACGAACACGTAAGTATCAGGCGTAAGTTTTAGGCGAAATCGTGCTGTCGGTAAAGTGTTAATATTATAAGATTACCGATGCTGAGTAATATATTAAAAAAATCTAAATCTCGCATGAATTTTGGTTTTATTTCAAAATTTTCCTTATAATAATAATATAATAATACGTGCTATCTCGGTAGCATCTATTTATCATTCTATCAAATAAATTATTTGTCGTAGCCATTACAGACTCTCTGAAAGGGTAAAAACCTTGAAAAAAAGCACAAAGCGCCACGATGAAATATTGCCCATAAATAAAATGTTAACTGTCAATTTTCTCTTTAAAACTCATAACTGTATTACTTCATGAATATATAAACTTAACGTAACTGCTTTCAAAAAGCTAAATTCCACGAATTAATTAATGAAAATTGCTCTCCCGTTTAAGGTAATATGTTGGTGGTTATTATCCAGCTTCTCCGAATGCACTTTTAGTCGATCGTCCATAGCAAAACACAAGTTATTTGCGATAATTGAATTCGCTAATTAGTTTTGGCTCGCACTGATTTCCAATATCGTTTCAATTAACACATTATTTTAATTGGCAAACGCTCAAATTGGACAATGTCCATTAATGGGCATTAGGACGTCACAATCAAGAATTAATTTCGATCGTTTACGGGACCCACGGCAACATCAAGGGTCGGATTAGGAATGCGGTCAATCCTTTTCGGATAGCATCGAGAGAACGGAGACCTTTGACCCGAGGCACGATCTCTGATTCGATACACACCGCGTTTCAGACGGATTTATCCGGCTATTTTTTTTAATATTAATATTTCATCAGGGGGTGCGATGGAGTTTCTACACTTTTAGCTGATTTTTTTTCTTCTCGTAGTTTATTAGGGCGTAAAAACTTTGCGAGGCGCCTCCGACAAACAATTTCAATAAATCGTTAAAGGAATTTTTAGGGCGGTGTACATATCGCATTATATTCCTTCCCTCTCATAAAACCAAAGATAGAAATTGAATTATAAGGGAGAGGTTATATGGTGAATTTTTACAATAAAATATGTTATGACAGAATACGGATATGTCAGGTGTAAATTTTAAAATGCATTTTGAAAAAGAGTCATATAAATCAGGGCATTGGTGTATATAATAAATAATATTTATTAAAAAATGGTAATAAATAAAAAATTATAAATATAATAAACAGTAGATAAATGACAGATTTTTGCAATAAATAATACTGAACCAATTCGCCGCGGGGATCGAAAAAAACTGCGTCGTCCGAAGGGGGTGTATATTTAATGGAAAATATACCCTAAGCATTTCAAGTCAAGATATTGATGCGTTCTTCATCAATATCTTGACTTTAAAAAAATGATTATTTCTTGTCTTGTCCTTAGAGGTGACGGAGGTACTGCGGTAGAAGAGAAAAGTTCCGTATTACTGTATACAAAAGGTCGCTTTTTGTTTGCTGCGTAAGTCTGTTCGGGGCAGGTTTCTATATGCCCTGAACACGTTCTCAGTTTAGCTGTTGGTCCGACGCAAACGACTGTTGTTGTTTGTAAGTCAATGGAGGTAAAGAGAAAAGTTTAGTATTACTGTATACAGAAGGTCGCTTTTTGTTTACTGTGTAAAGCTCTGTTTGGGATAGATCTGTATATTTGGTCTATATTTTCTACTCTATTCGAAAAGTAAACGACACCGTCAACGTTTTTCGAATATATCCCGCTGCAGACTGATGACACGCCGCCGACTAGGGACCGCTGTGTTCTTGCGGCTCGTGTCGCTTGTAGTGCGTTTCACTTGCATATGGCACATCGTACAGGACGTGAGCGAGAAAAACATCTTTTTCTCTGAGCGAGAAAAACATCTTTCTTTTTACTCAAAACCATTTTTTCTATCAATTGCTTACAATCATGAACAATAATTATTTATAATATTTATTCTTTAGAGTTTTTTATACACATACAAAAAGTTTGAGACATGTAGGATTTATATTAAAGCAGCTATTCTAGAAAAATAAAAATAATTGTGGTTCCAAATACAGAACGGCTAGGTTAATACAAAGGTTGAATAAAAAGTATATGGATATTTTGAGTTTCTGAGACTGTTTGTATTAATTTGTGACAATTTTTAGTTAGTTAACACTGAAGGAAAAAGTAAAAAAGTCGGTGTCAATGTTCAAACCATATTTAGAAAAACTAAAATAGTAATAAAAAGATCATAAGATTAATTTAAAAATTAAATTTGTAATATTTTCAGGTAAATATCCTCATCCTCAACTTGTCTCCGGAATTATCTCCGAATGTATACATTTTTTTTTAACAAAATGGCGTCGTTTTCAATTTGATTTGTGTTTGTCAAACTTTTTTTTGCGGCGGAATGTCAACACGAACAAAATATTTCGCTTTGCCACCCTGGGGCCCGGAGTCCTATGCAAATAAAAGTAATTTTAGAACTCGACTGCGAAACTTTTCCATACAATATATTATGCAGTCATTTACTACTGGATATATTTTCTTTTTTTTTATTAATAAAACGGGTATAATATGTAACAATTTTCATAAATTTCGGTCCACACTAAACGCCGGCCGGAGACACTCGTAATTAAAACGATCTCGGCGGGAACAATGCCGAAGAAAGAAACAACAAAACCAATAATTGAAACACGAAGTCACACAATAATTTCCTAAGTAGTTTCTTAAGGAGAGTCGGGCTGAAAAAACAAAGGGCAGAATGTAAGATCACTATTATATGAGCTTTCCAAGTTTCCGGGGGATTGGGGCCCTTTTCTATATATAGAACAGAATGTAATACTCAAATAATATGATTTAGAAAAATAAAATATTAGCCATAAAAGGGGATTGTTATTGTTTTTGTATCGTAAATGAAACATTTTTTTTTGTTTAGCTAGTATTACATTGTTATATTAAATGCAATTTCTATTTTAATATAATAATGTTTGTAATAAATGCCTAATTTCGTTTAGTAGTTGACTTAGACATAAAGCTTTCTCCACTTGCGGTTTCCAAATATATCCATGTACGTATTTATATATGATATATAGAGTGACAGTTATAACTGACAGATATTTCGACTTCAGGGCTCTGTTGTTCTTGGTAGCGTGTTGTTATTAAACACAAATATTTATCTATTTTCGGTTTTTTACAAAATACAAAAATGCAAGCAAACGTGCAAAATACGTCAAATACATTTTTCTTAAATAATAAATTATGAAACGTAAAATTCCCCAGCTAGTTCCAAAATCCTGACTTAAATAAGTGTTATATTAAAAGATATGGTATAAAAAAATCGACAATTTTTCCAAGGACGACAGAGAGAAATAGTGGCTCTGATACAAATAGATAGAATTAATAAAATAGGTCTCCATTGATTTTTCTCGAATAACTCTTTTGTACTCGTCACAAACTTTTATGTACTCGTCTAAAAAAGTCTTAAGAATAAATATTATGAATAATCATTGTCATTTATTGTCTGTAAATGCGAAAAAAATTAAAAACAAAATATTCGCTGCTGATGTTATTTCTCGCTCGCATACGGTACGATGTGACGAGTGTGAGTGAAACATGTGATTGAGACGGCGAGAGTTTAGTCTGTGGCGAGACATTGCCGAGAGCGTTGTTATTTACACGCCATATTTATTAGTTAAAAAATATAAAAATCGACCAAATTATGAAGCATATCATAAATAACTATTTTAATTCTTAGAATAATCTTTTTTTTTTTTAAAATGTCAAGATATCGATTAAGAATTCATCAATATGTTGACTTGAAATGCTTGGGGTATCTGAGGGACCCCCTTCGGACGACACGGTTGTTTTCGAGCCGCCGTAACGGATGGGTTAAAGAGTTTGCGGACTTTTTAATTATTAATTAAAATTACTTATTTTAAAACAGTTTTAGGATAGATATTACAGATATTATAAGATTTTCGATTGTACGAATAAAATAAAGAGAGCACTGTATATATACATAGTAATCTTACACGCGTCAGACACATAGTCCAGACTAAATGGATTAAAAATAAGAATAAAAAAGCGATTGTGCTAAATCACGGTCCTGTTGAGCAGAAGACTCGGCTCCATACACTCTGACCAGCATTTCCCGATATCTTTCCCATTTTTCATTTTTTTCGCCGACATTTTCTCACAACACACATACATAGATAGGTACACACTCACACACACGCGCATACATCCGGTGTTAATGGTCGCTTTTATCACATGGCTGGCATGGTTTTCACATGAAATCGACTAGAAACTCAATTACGAGTTTACAGCCGATATCGGCGCGGGCTGCATTCCGATGTGTTGGTCTCGAGGTTATGGCTTTTATATATTTGGGCCTGTTTCACAATTCGGGCTAATGTAAGCCGGTGTAATGACGTGCGAAATTGGTTCCCAGTTTGTAATGCAGCTCTAATTGCTTCTAACTTATTAATTAATTCCATCAGCTAGAAGCGCGTTCAGAGATTACGTGCGGGTTTTTGAGAATCATCGCCGCTAGAATCTCATTAACCTTCCGTAAGCCCGTTGTGGGTCAGTACAGGGTGTTTCGGATTTTTGGGTCGGTGGACGTGGGTGATTTGGTGAAGTGTGGAAATTGAACGGTGAGTCTTGATAATTTTAAAGAAATTGTAGAATGAGATCCTTTTATGTGAACAAAAAAATTTAAAACATCTCTAAAAGATTGTCAGCATTTTTCATTAATAAGACTTCATTATCAAATTTTCTTAACTCGAAAAGTGTCAGAATAAATTTCTGAGACATTATAAAAGTGAGTAAATCAAGTTTTTGAAATCGTTTTTTCCCGAAAATAAGACATGTCATGATAAAGTTTAGTTTAAGCTTAATATATCACAGAAGAGTCATATATCAGGTTTAATCAAAAATATCCAACAGTGTTTTTTTACAATTGGAACGAAACAAAAAAAAATAAAAAAATTAGCCATAAGTTTGCCCGTCCACATGTATTTAATCATCACAATACATATATCAATACGTATTTAATCATCACAATACAAGTATTGCGTCAGCCAATTACATCACATTTGTTCGCCATCACTATATCAGTGATGGCAAACCTTTAAGAAGTGAGTCAAATTTTTGTTTATTATTTTTATAGTACTAGCTCGTGGGTCAAGTCATTGTCGTCACTTGAAAAGGGGGTGGGAAGTTTAGGGATTATCATTTCAAAATCTTTAGTGAATATATCAAGATTTGTCATAAATATTTTAATATTTTCAAACACCATCAATTGATCCTTTTCCCTCAAGTGTTTTTTTTCAGTTGATTGAAATGAGTGACGTCACATTAAAACATTAAATCGTTAAACTAATTTATATTTAAAAAGTTATTTTGTATTCTAAAAGTCACTTCATTTCTTCTAATATTTTGGTTATAAGCGTAAGAAAAAAATAAGTAACGCGTAATGTGTTTCGAAAACTATTTGTTATAGCTACTCATGTATTTTTTTTATGCGGTCCCTTATCCATCGCACAAAAACATGACTGTACATTTGATGAAATATTTTGGGTACCTCAAGCTTTAGATTTTTTTCGAATAAATCTTTTAATATGAATCCTATATGTCCCAAACTTTTTGTACAAGTTTTTTACTTCAAATATAAATATTTACAAATCAAATTAACCCTTTGAAAAATTAAGTTAAACAATTAAATATGTTTCAATATATATATACGTTTTTTTTATCAGTTCCTTCAAAAACGTAAAAAAAACGGGTTCCACTGTATTTAGTACCCCGAATTTACGTTTTGTAAGTAACTGATAAAAAAACGTAATTTCGGGGTTAGAATCGGGGTACTAAATATGGTGGACGCAATGTTTTTTCTCATTTTAAATGCCGCATCGGACGCCATAGAGTACGTCGTGACTTGCAGTGTCTTAGTAAGGACAGGACCACAGAACGTGACTGTAATCCAGTCAGACATACCTACATCAGAAATGTGGAGAAGCTACATGGTTAAACTCTTTAAGCTTAGCCTTGAAATTGACGTGGACAGTCGGATATTGACTGACCCAGAAGTCTGGGAGAACCAGCTACAATTAAGCCTGGCTGTGATATCGCGAAAGAAGAGATAGGCAGTTCACCCTTCGGGGAAGGAAACCCGCTTTTCCTGCCACTTGTCAAGAGTCGATTCACGGACGGGTGATTTTAGATTAGCCAATGAAGAATTCATCAATATCTTGACTTGGGCTTAGGGTCCTTAGAGCCCCTCTTCGGATAACGGGGTTGTTTTCGAACCGCCGTGATGACTTAAGCAAATTTCTAGTAGAGTGGGCTAGTAAATATAAATCTAAACCACCAATGGGGTAGGCAAATAATGAAAGATGCAAATGGTCGTCGATACTCTTCAAAGGGTTTCAATCTTAAATTTTCAGGTCAGACTTTGCTATGCCTAATTATTACGTTTCCCGGTACACGAAACATGTCTCTATTTTAACTGTCAATTATTTTTTCAAACGAATGAATAATTATGAATAATTGACGACCGCACCGCCAACTTGGTCAGTCCCGTAACTTGTGCAACCAACAGGCTAAACTGATTTGCACAGGTCCGCAGAATGAATGTCGGTATCGACATGTCGCACTTACAGACCAGTGAATATAATTTGTGAACCGTGGGGCTGCCAGATCATCATTTTCATATGCAAAACCAAATTTATGTTTGAATACATGAATGCTAAATTTTGACAAGGGTACACACACCAAAATGAATGACCAAAACATGTGGAAAACGATGAATTATTTATGGACAATGGATACGATGACGACTATTGCCAAACTTTCGTCATTCGCGCAGACTGCCCCGTAAACAATCGAAATTACCATACGATTTACATGCGGCAATTAAACAAAGTAACTTCATCAATGCACTATGCGAATTTATGCTTCGCGAATTAAATATTCATATTTTAGAATATTTGTTTTTTTCCGGATAAAAGATAATTTTTTGGCTATAAACTGATTTTATATATATATTTTATCGTAGCCACGCTTTTGTTGTTGTTTCGAGCACAAAGGTGGCCTTCGCGAATTTTCACTTGAGTAGTTTCGCTTTGCCCCGTCTTATTCAATTTATTTCATGGAACGATGAAAACTGACAATATTGTATCCTGCAGGCTTACGTTTGCCAAAAAATAATAATAATAATAAAAATACTCACTCGAATATTAGGGTTGCATCGCCGTGATCTGCGAATAGCACCACCGGAGGAGCGTACCTCTCGTTGGTGGCGCATAGCTCTGTCGCGCCCAGTCGTAATGCACCACCGATACAGCTGAAAAGACATGGTATACATGTAGTGTATTTTGCTTTGAGTTTAGCGTCTGAGCTTGGGACGTGTAACGTGACATGTGACACTCGATTTACACGGTGTAGCTGACACATACCTCGATCCATTATGACGACCGACGGCCAGCATTCGATATAATTGGATTTCTACCCTTTGACCTGCGGCCGGTTGCAGTCTGTACGTACAGCGTATTGGTCCTTCGAGTGCTGGTGATTTGATTTGGCCTGAAGTCCTGCCAGATTTGTTTCTAAGGGCTCTTGCGTCTATCGTCATATTGCACACTGGAACAAGAAAAAAGAATAATTATAATATATTGCAATCACGGAAGCGTTTGAAATGTAGAGCTCCTGAGAATGTTGAAGGTTCCATGGGCGAAACGAGTCAAGAATACAATCGTACCTCAACATCTCCACAAAAAGCGGGAGGTTCGGAACAGTCTTAAAAACCTGTGAAATTGAACACATTGGACACATCATTTACACAAAGTATCGCCTTCTGCTGACCATCATGGAGGGAAAAGTGGAAGGTAAACAAGATTGTTATAGCGCCACTGTCTAGGCTTCCCGCGGACGGTCAATCCCTATCTCTCTCTCTCTCTCTGCCCCCGGCGGTTGTAACGTTAAGACGTTCCTTTACTTCGTTCCGTCGTAAGATGCTGTCGCCATCTTGTTGCGCTACACACGGATGTCGCTATGACGACTCTGGATATACCCTCTCGTATTCCCCACGGCTAACTAATTAACAGTCAATCTGACCACTACAATCGCTGGCGTTCTGGCAGCAGACTCCACTTCAGCATCTGTGACATCGCCGCAGACTGATGTGCTGTCACAAGGACTCTCAGCCGACTTCTCTTCAGCATCATTGGAGGAGTACTCCTCTGCAGATACTATTCGTGTTAAACCGCCCCGACATTGCCGTTGCTACCAAAGATCACAAAGCAGAGAGTACTAGAGACTTCATGCGTCACGCGCATTTCTTTAATAACGTGTTTATTCTAAAAGCTGTCTATAAATGGTGTTCTTTAATAAATGCGTCTATGTGCTTACTATAAATTGTGTTAGCATTTCTATCACCGGTGAGAGGAAGGTCACCGTGGTTCGAGTCACGAATCCTTCTGTAATACAGTGAACCCTTCTATAGCGTTGAGATAGGAACCATGCTATAGAAAAAAACGCTGTAGAAAGTTAGGCACCCATACAAAATTTGGGGTTAGGTTCTTTTATGTACGTACATATTTAAAATGTAGATTAATAATATATTTACGAAAATTCTAATATGATCTTGAAAATATTGCGTTTTGTAAAATGAACGCTATATAAGAGACTGCTATACAAAAAACCGCCGCTAACGCTATAAAAGTGTCCACATAGGTTGACTGTATTTTACCACATCTATCAAACCTTCACACAGTCATAGCACTTCAAGAAGAAAGTTATCTTAAAACAAAACATTAAATAACTGACAAAAATAGGCTAAGAAATTATAAACTATTTTCAAAATAGTATAGCCAGAAATGCTGGGATAAACAATGGCCCGATGCTCACAAAATACAATGATGTCGAGAGCCTGGAAAACGAATTATGTCCTTGCTAAACGAATCTTTGGCAGTGGTTTTTAGGTGATCTGAGAAAACAACGTGTGATATCTTTGATAGATCCAGTTGTAGCCACAATAATTATAATATAGATTGATTTGGTAGCATTCACAAGGTAACAGATTGATCAAAGTCTTACACAAAAATAATTTAATTTATTGAAAGCATAGGGCTCAAGATGAGACGAGATGGAGAATGGCTACATCTTAACAGAGACAGGAATGTCATCCAAAGATGTTGCACTGACGATTAGGAAGAAAAAAATAAAATGATAACATAATCATTAACCTTTCCTTACTAAACAAAGCATATAAAGAAGAAGAATCTCTCTTTTAGGTTTACGTCCGTTATCCTATTATGATTTTTTGAACCACCTTTTCCTTGTTTAGGCCACATTTTTGCCGCTGCAGGTCTCAGAACCCTATTTTATGCGATCAAATAGGAGATAATTTAAAAAAACTGCTCACATCAAACGCAGTATGGAATTAAAAATGGGAATATTATCATATAGTAAATTTTGAGTCAAATTAATTTTTGAGGCTAAGCTTTTTATGCGATGCAGGTTAATCTGAATTTCATAAGATCGTGTTTCATGTCAGAAAGTGCTCTAAATCTTAATTTTTCAACCGCTTTTCGCATAGATCTAGCTTACATTTTAATACTTTAACTTGGTCACACATGTTCGTAATGATCTGATCTTTCCCTCTAGTTTTAATTTAATATCTTATAAGTGTTCTGTTATAACTAGCATATATAATAAATCGCTAGATTAAGAACAATGAAGTAGGATAGCCAATATATTATTATTTCGGTATAACATACCATTTAGATTATTTTAATGTTAGCACATATAATATTTAACTTTACTCGAGCTAGAATATATAGAAACTCGGATATATATGATACTGTGAACTCATTATTTTCTACAATAGACGATAAATACTAGGTCAGGGTCGGTCTTTAGCTGTTTTGGCATCAGTTAGTGGTTCTGATCTGAACTTTATTCAATTAAATATGAATACAATGCATCGTGGTATAGAATAAAAATTATAGAGCAATTTATTTTAACTCCAATATTTCAATGGTTTATTAATCAAAGCATTGTTGGTGTATATATCTCTGTTCTGTGGCTTTAAATATGAACTTTCATTTTTATTTTTTAATAAAACGTTGTATCCATCCACCGTTTTTAAATTACTAATTAAAATCTTCTCGAGATTTTTATGTATTCGGCAAGTCTATCTAATTTGGAAAAAAATATGTATTTTCAAAGAGCCAAAATCAAGTGTGCGTACGTCCCGTGAAGAGGAGTCCTCGCAGAAATTAAATCAAGCGAACAAAGGAAACATTTCCTCTGGACTCGTATCGGATTCAAAATAAAAATTTAAGGAAAAATACCACAAAGGCCCGTATCGAGGTCGCAAAAAGTCGAGGGGGCAGAGTCCCAGAGCGCCACCGCGCCCCTCCCCCGCCCCCGCTCGTGCTCGCTTCGTTGCGAAGTTGAACCACATATCAATTATGAATGCCGAGGGCATTGCAAGACGAAATTGTCGAGAACAAACAGTCGGTTGTGGATGAAAGGAAGTCAACAGTGGCGGCTTCTTTATAAGTTGGCGACGTACAGCGGGACACAATGCCCGCATCTTTGGGCGCTGCCTCGTGTGTGGCGAACTGAATTTAGTGTGCCCACGAATTATTGCTGTTGTGCTAAACTTTCCTGGCATGAGTAATGAACGAGTGACGAGAACTGTTGGCTCATTAAATAGAATAATGGCGAAGGAGGCACTATCTAACGTATTCTATAGATATTACAATATTTCAAAGGACCCAAAACTTATATGCGACATATTATGTAATATTAATTGTATCTATAAACCAATAAGGTTCTAATAATATCAGAAAAAAATGCACCAAAATTTGAATAATGAGAATATTATTTTGGGTATTTTGTTTGATTCTAAATTAAAATTTAATTTACATGTATCGGACGTGTGTATCATCAAGAATGTTGGGCTTCGTCTTGAGAAATTCTCATCACATACGTAGCACCTTAGTCATACGAGTGCTATACGATGCATTGGTTCGGAGCTTGCTCGAATCAGGTTCCATTATATAGGCGCCTTATGACGCCTCGAATTCCCTCAGATTAGAGAAAATATAGAAGAAATTTCTTAGGTATCTCTACATGAGGGAGTTTGGATTCTACCAAGTTTATACCCCAGTGCATGGGTACAGGGCTGCCTGGGGTATGTAAGGTCGATTTACTTGGCAAAGCACTTCTTCAAACTGTTGGTTGGCGCAGTACACAACCCCCTTGTACTGTGCGAGTTGCCCTTATGGGCGCAAATGAATGAATTTGAATGATGAGGAAATAATTAAAGAAATATCTGCTTCAGAGGAACATGACCAAGAAGACGAAGAAGAGATTTGCAAGGGGAGAGATATTAATCCAACACATTCTGAAGCTTTTCAGTGTTTAGATGTCGCTATGAAGTGGTTTAAGAGTCAAGAAGAGTGCGCTCAGGACAACTTATATGTCTTAAAAGTATTCGCGATTTGGCAGCTTCAAAAAGAAAGGCTAGTTTTAAGCAAAAATCGATAATTGATTTTTATATTAAAGCTATTATTTTATAAAACTAAATGAAAAACATATTCATACTGATTAAACTCGTCTTTTCCTGTCAATTATGATTTTTTCCTGTTAATTATGGTCAAATATGAATCGATTATCCGGATTTGTACTTATTCGAACTATCTTCAACCCTAATTAGTCCGGATAATCGAGGTTTTACTGTAGTTGATTTTAAATTATTATTTACTTATACGATTTTTTAGGATAGATGGCATAACAGGAATATTCAAAAGCGACATTCACTCATATAGAAATTCTATAAAGATTCAAAATGTGTATGGGGAAATAATATCTCACACTAATATTCCACCCAGTGTCAAACCACGACACTGGTTAATTTTAAAATAATTTCAATTGAATTGAAATTTATATTATTTTTTTATTAATTATTTATTCAACTCACCAATTTACTTACATTAATATCATTACCTATCCGAATACTAACTTAGCTCAGTCGTGGTTATTGAAATAATAAGCAGGTTACCTACAAGACATAACACTGATACATAACATTATGTTTTCAAACAATCACAGCTCACTCCCACAAGTTTAAACTTTGAAAATTATTGCACCAGATGTTTCTCACGCATCAGCTATCGGCTGATGCAATCTCAATATATTATTTCGTCAATAGACATTAAAGTGGTAATGAATGAAACACTGAGCAATAATGAGCTAAGTTAAAAAAAACAATTTCTATATTTAAATCGATGATAACGATTGGTTACTGAAACTAGGAAAATCTCTGTTGCTGAAGGTAAAGATATTGAAAAGAAATGTATAGTAAGAAAATCACAGATTTTATACGATAAATTATTAATTATTAGATTTTCTAGACGTCATTTTCATTTTATTTAAAATTAAGCGCTTCTACGCCTGTAAATGCGCATATAAACATAATGATCATTCAGTTTTTGACTAATATATCTAGATTTAAAGATTTCACTGATGTGTGCTGAGAAATGAGTCCATTTCCAGAGACGCTTCCACCGCGACGCAGATTTACAACAAAGCCGCCGTGGGACGCCGACAACAGGAGGAGCAGAACTTTGCCAAAGCTTTCCTCGCGGTGTCCAAACACAAATTGTAGCTAATTGGCAAAAGACAAAAACCGCCGCGACGCCAAATAGACTCGCACCGCCCCCGGACAATTTAAACAATGAACCAAGATGGAGTTGTCGCTTTGCGATTTAACGACACCCTTTATCGCGGTAATTAAACATTTTATATAGCCCGTGTCCCCTTTATTTATTTTTATTTTTTTATCATCCCCCCCTCCACCCCTTGCAGCACTCTGGCGCCCTCGGACATTTTTTTTATTGTTGCCGCGAGTGAAACATCACATAAACATTAATTTCGCTTGACGTTAATTAAAATAAATATGCGAAAAAATCTTCAGCGGCCGCTTGAAAAATGTTCGCGCTTGGATTACGCGCGATAAAATTTTAAACGCGCGAAAACCGCCCCTGCCGCCCCTTCAGACGTCGGGGGCGGCTAATTAGGACGCTGATAAAAATTATTGTGATAGCCCACCTGCCTAATTTGTGCTAATATACCGATTCAGGTCGCAAATTGGACACGTAACACGAATACGGCCCCGGATTAAATCATAAACATCGTTTATGGCGAATTTTGCATTAAATTCAGATGCTCCGGGTAACGCACCGACAAAAATAATTTTCAATTTTTTTTCATGAAAGAAAACTAAGTGTTTATTATCTAAATATGTAAAATATGATAAAATAGTAAATGTTACGTTAACTATATGATTCATAGTTGAAGTTTTTAATGTTAAAATGAGCAAAATTAATATGCATTCTTTGATTACCTACTAAATAAAATATTAAAAAACTTTCATCTTTGTTGTTTGTAGCAGATCTTAATTTAAAAATCAATAATTAATTTAATAAAATGGATTTTGGACGCCGTATAGTCTTGAGCAGAGTAGCAGAGATGAACAAAGAAATAAGTCTACTGTTGCGCTTCTTTGTCAAGTCGAATAATTTAGAAATTGAACCAGGAAGTTATACCATATTTTCTATGTTTATTACACATGATTACTTATAAAAATAAGAACCACAACCACCTGGTAACTTAATTTTCCTATTGACTACAAATAACGCGAAGCAGTTGAAACACCAACTCCTAAATCATCTGCATGCTTTAGAAAAAAATATTAATTTGATTCTATCTTCGCCTTTAATTCGTTTCGGTCAATACTGGTCTTAGGTCTTCTTCGAGACTCATTGGAGGGATCAATATTTCCTGATTATTTGACATTATTTCTTTCGTTAACGGATACTACTTCAAATGCATTGTGTTAATGTTTCGTGTAGCTACGATTGAAAAAAAACTACTCCTAAACCACGTTATGTCACCATCTATCTATCTAAGTGGCGAAAAAATCAAAGAATATAAAAATTGGTTTTTTTTTGTTAAGAGAAAAATAAAATACTGAACAACCTAATCTTCTACAAACCAAATACCATATAGTATAAAGTAATCTAATTTATTCCTTTGTTTAAAAAGATAATATCTGCGCCCACTTTTCTACCCGTTACAGCATTTCTAGTAAAATATATGGTTTGAAATTATTTTTTTCATATTATGGAAAAATCCCTTTTCGCTGTAATTTTTGCAAATTCGCTGCAACCACGTCCCGATTCGACTCTGGCCAGAGCACTAATGCCTTTATCGTTACCAGCGCGTGATGTAATGCGCGATAAGCCCTGCTTGTAATTAACTTTGATACTCAGCCTCGCAAAACTATTATTTCGGCCACAAAATTGTAATATGGATAATGGCGGTGACTTGCTCGCTCAGCGAGGTATCATGAAACAGGATGATAGTAATTACAAAAATAAATCAATAACTAAGGCACAACGATAAGTTCTCCTATTAAATACTTTATCTACTCTCAACTTATTTGGATTAATTTATATATTACGATTTTCAGCTGAACCATAACTGCAACAACTTTTTAATGTGGATTAAACACGCTTAAATTAGAAAAAAATACTAAATCGGTCATACATATCCTAACAAGAAAAATCTTTTTCGGGGCTTAAGGTGTCTAAAGATAGGCTAATACTTTTACTTAGTCGAAATGCTGCTGGAGATTGCAAAATCAAACCACTTCTAATATACCACAGCGAAACCCCATGAGTCCCAAAGAATGTTCCTAAATTATCACTACCTGCCATTTGAAAATCTAACCAAAGAGCATGGATGACTCGAGAATTTTTTGGGGTCTGGTTAGTTCATTTATAATAAATAACGATCTCCTTCACCCTCCCCCAGCCAGAATGAAATCTAGAAGACCACCATGCATATCGGCCACGCAGCCCCTACTCACCCAGAACCTAACAGCAACATGGCGGAAAAGA
>JAGXCT010036358.1:12313-40470 GCA_022495035.1 Philopotamus ludificatus | reverse complement strand
TCACACGTGGGTCACTGCATGACCCGCGGGGTACTCGTTCGCCATCCCTGTCATAGGGTATCACTATGGATGTACTCAAATATATTTATGTTAAATTAAATTATTTACTCAATATTGCGACCCCCATTGAAAATTTAAATCGTTTTTTTTTATTCTAGAACTTTTTTCGCGACTCATTTAAATTTACTTACTTAAATACACTATGTAACTCTGGTCTATTTACAATATATGAAAGACCTGAATGCGACTCTCGTCGACGTAATGCGTCCCTACCCCTGATGATTTTTTTAAATTTGTAAATTTTTATAATCAAAGAAATCTCCTTCGTGAAATAAATCAAGTTTAATCTTTACTTTATATTTTTACTTGATATTGATGTCGTAACACGCTATATCACTAGAGCGTAGCACATGATTAATTTCGTGACAAAAATTTCTATCCTTAACAGGATTTAAGAAAATCTTGCTAACGACCATTAAAACATTTTTTAATTGCTATACGCTAATACGACATATTTAATAATTTTAACATATCTAGGATATGTATGTATTGTATTTCGGTATCCAAAGTTTTAAATATTTAGTTTACAGTTTATAATTATGTAAAAGTATAAGTTTTAAGACATCCAAAACCTTTTAGAAATTGCCATAGAAAATCTTTTAAAGAGGATTTTCAAATATGTTAAGAATGTGCGGCAACCGATCCTATAGTGCTTCCTTCCAGATCGCTGTTTTCTACAAAATGCAAAATTTTCAAGGTCAAATTATATATTTTGTATATATGTATACATTGCCATGCAAAAGAAACGTCAATTAACAACAAAATAAAACAAGCTATAGTCTTCTATAGGAGGGGTTTCTATAATCTGAACCCTATCTCTGCACTATAGGAGGATTAACTACACTATTTTTAAATATATTCAGACCCGCTAGAGTATATATTAAAATAAATACATTTAAGCATTAAAAAAATTAAAATATTACGCAAAATTTCATCCACAGATATTGAAACTAAAATTAATTCGTTCCAGCAAAATAATTATGTGACATATAAATGGTAGCATTTCTCATGATATAAATACAGAACATCACTGATAAAAATATTAATATGATGATAAAAATTATTGCACATAAAAAATATTATTTAGGTGAAATAAAATAAAATGTAAATAAAAATAACAAACCAACCGATTTCTAATGTTAATAAATAAGCGATTAATCCTTTCAACGCGACACGCATCATATGATGCGAACACGAATCGAGTTTGTAACGCCGTTGCCGATCAATTGATGCGTGCGGTTTTAACTTGAGTTTACAAGCAAGCTAGAGAGAATCAGATGTTGGTTTTTGCTTTAAAAATCAGGCCACAAACACAGCTAATAATAAAT
Organism: Philopotamus ludificatus; assembly: GCA_022495035.1. NCBI lineage: Eukaryota > Metazoa > Arthropoda > Insecta > Trichoptera > Philopotamidae > Philopotamus > Philopotamus ludificatus. The sequence goes on along the minus strand of JAGXCT010036358.1, from coordinate 39,082 downwards.
TAACAACCTATCACAGGAAAGTTAGAAAAAAATCGCATTATAGTTTTACAGTCAAATCTGCGATACACTCAGTAGCGATCGTCTACGTTTAAAAGAAGTGTCAGGATTGGCAAAATTATTGTACATACATTATTTGAAATTCAATTCAAATTCTGTTATTATAGCTAACCGAATTATTATTTATTTTATTATTTTAGAGCACATCCCTGTTCCCCGCCAGATCTGAGTACTCTTGTGTGCGTGGGTCTGTATCGGTGTGTGGCCGCGATCGCCTTTTTTTAGCACTTCGATCTTTTGTTCGATATATTATTACGAACATATAACGAATCTAGTTTATTTTTTCAATGAAGATGGAAGAATATATGGTAATTCCAACTTTTTCGTAGTAAATGATAGTAAATGGTATATATTATAGCGGTGTAAACAGATCACTTTACCGAAAAAATAATTTGATAAAAGACAGCACCACGTATAGATAGTATATATTAGATACAGACTAGTGTCCAGCTATGTCGAAGCGAAAGGGTTAACACATATTCTCTTCGCAAATCGTTTTAGCAGAAGTATTACACAAGTCAATGTTTTTAAGAATGGAAAACTATAACACTTTCTTGTGCAATAAATGAATATAGAATATTGCACTCATCGTACAATTAGAAGAACATCATCGTGTAATCAGTAAAACAAATTAATATGAAACGTATCGTTTGTAAACAAATAACCTACCAGTCCCTTAACCATATATTATATAATAAAGTCCTAGCGTAAACTCACAACACAATGTGTTCATATGAATACAATAAATATAATCGGTTTGTCATCGTTGTTAAAATGATGAAGATGTTTTATGGAATGAGGTTAAATAAAAAATGAATATATATATAAATATCAATATTTTAAAGTTAAAGCGAAAATATTTATCAAATACATTATATAATGTTCATAATGTATATATTATTATATAATATGTATTTCTGTGTTATCTTTTATTTGATTATTATTTAATATCTAGTAAACAAGTGTACATTGAATGAATGTAACATTGTGACATTATTTTTTATCCATACAAGCAAAGTGTGTACATATCTTTAATTAATTCCATATACTACTAAAATATATCAGTTAACTAAAGAGTTTTCATATATGATTAGTATGTTTGGACCGAATGAATCACTCGCAAAAAATGATATGCTGGCGTTTAGTACTCGTAGGTGTATAAACAAAATCAGCTGAAATTCGACTATTTTTATTCGGAAGCACAGTGTGACTGTCGTAATTATAGTTTAGTACCTCATATGTTCAGTGCACGTGTGTTAGTTATTGTGAATATCAACTTTTTTATCGCACATTTCGTGACACTTTGGCACTTCTGATCAACCGTCCGTATAGAAGATATATTCACAATGCTAGATAGAGTCAGATAAAAACAAATGCTCGACGGTTTATGAACTCTAATATACAAACGAGCTCGGCGGATAGCGCGGGCGCGAAGTTATTCTACCAGATCAAGAAGATGACATTGCGACAATGTTACTTTACAATTTCGTTGATGGTCCTGCTACTCAGCATAATCACATTTGTTATTTCACATAAAAGGTATGTCATTTTCACGTTGCATTACAAGAATATTAAACATTGTCTCTTTCTTAATTAAGCGCCATCATTAGTTTTAATTACTGTGTGTACGAAAAAAGGTTTGGAGGAATATCATGATATGATGAAAATAATTAAGTAAACCTCTTACGTGTTACAGTAATACCCCCAATTGCGCGTGTTCCGATAGCGCAAATTTGAAAATAAATCGCGGAATTCACCCTAATAACGCGAGCGCTCTATGCCGTTTGGCTGGGTGCGCCCGTGTGTTGATCTCGCTCGCACATATATATGTTCTCATGTATGCGAGTGCTCGGCACATTTTTCACCATTCACGCCTGATATTAGCAATGAGCCACGGATGTCCATGTGTATGTCGGCGATCGCATGCATGGCAACCGAATATTTCATTCATCTAAGATTCATAATTTTTTTTAACCCTACATTTTGTATGTGCTTCATTATCCCGATAACACGTTGTTCCAATAACGCGGTCCCAACTTTCGCACTATCGGGGGTATTACTGTATTTATGTTAATAAAGTTGTCAAAATATATTTACTAGTACTACTGTAACGGTTTGCTTGGTCTGTGACTTGTGTAGATCAATTCGTCTGTGGGCTAATCCGATGAGAGCACGAGTGTTGTGTGATCATATTTGGTGTAATGGGACACATTAACCCAAATATGATTGAAGAAGGAACTGACCTCTTAATTCCATTATAGAGGACCATGGACATGGTTTTCATGGGAATATATAACGCAGTGGTCTTCCGTCGCTTTCTGCACCGCAGTATTTTTTTATACTGAAAAGCGCTGCTGCCCGCTTCCCTGCTTATATTTCTGACAATTCATTTTTTGTGAAATTAAGGTAATCAGCCTCCACCCCATCTCCCTGTTGATCAACGTCACTTAGAATACTTCAGAATGTATACTATCTGCGCACAGTCGCGGTCAACTTGACAATCCTATTGTAATCACATTGAAGCTATGACGGGTTTGAAATACAGTCAGCCTTCCTATAACGTTTCCGCTAAATTGCTTCTTTCTACAAAATGCTAATATTTTCGAGGTCAAATTACATATTTCGTAAATATATAATACATTACTCAGCGAAATAAAGGTAAATGCTCTTTAGTTGACAAGGCATTTTGTATAAAATATTAATAGGAAGCTGACTGTATACTACGCATCAAAATTCGGCATTGCTTCGTACAACAAGAGTAGGGCCTCATGGGTTGGAATGTATTGAATAGAGTTACCTAATCAACACGTGGCATGGATCAAGACAAAGAATATCGTTGCTATCATTATTGCATCTTCTATGTTGTAATTGTGAATAAGCAAATCCGTAACCCTCGGTCAATAAAGATGCTGATGTTTCCGTGAATTTGTGTCTAGTTGCAACGACCTTTATATATATATAAATCCGCGAGAGTCTCACGTTACACTTTGATATAAGACAAATAAAGCTGAGAAGCTCTAAATGTGTTTGGTCCAAAATTTACATGTTGTTGTATACATATATTTTATTGATAAATGTCATAGAGAATTAAAATATAGACAGAAAAATGAGAGAGATTCTGCTGTAGAAATACAAGGCTCGGTTAACACGCCTTCCCAGTCATTCAGAGGCAGATGCTTTATCTGGCTCCTGAGCTGAACACGCGACGAATGACTAAAAGCCATACTAAGTCATCACATTAACATTTTTTTTTATATTTTTATGCAAAAATCATATAATACTTTCAAGATAAGATTAATTTTTAATAAACACTTCTATTATTACATTTCAGCCATGATCAAGCCTCCACAAAATTAAATTTAATTATTGATACTGACGCCGGTTCTGACGATGCTATGGCCCTATTTATGTTCTTAAGAGCTGAGAAAAATGCTAAACTTGAAAATAACCAGTAAGATGACATATTTTTATTTGAAATGCATATGAACATATTTAATTATTAAGTCAAATGGTTTCAATTTTCAAGAGACAAGTTTCAACGTTGGCATCCATTTCTTTAACAAAAATGGAAAATCAATTGTTGGGTACACATTTTTAAAAATATTAGGAAATCCTTAAAATAAACATCTTAAGGTGCGTTTCCGAGCTTCAGGTATTTGCAGTTAAAATAAAAAAAAAATAGAACCACGTCACTTATAAAACCCGATTAATTAAATAAATTCGGATAGCTTTTGTTCAATCCTTGTAATTCATATGGTATTCACTACCAAATGGACCAAATGAATCGTGTAGTGAATTACATATAATTAATTACGTTTGAACTTGGTTTCAGAGATGGACCTGAAATATTAGCTATAACGTGCGTCAATGGAAACACGCGAGTGGAAAACGTCGTTATCAATGTACTTAAAGTACTACAGGAAGTTAACAGATTAGATGTAAGTATGACCTCTTAGTTGTTTTTCCGCATCGTTTGTCTAATAATTAGATAAACCATGCGGATGGATTATACTTTAATCCCATTTCAATTAATCTAGAAGTACATGTTTTGCATCAAAATTTATATTTAATAATGTTATACGTAAATTAATTATATATTTACGTATATAATTTGATGCTGGATAATTAAAATCTTAAATTTAATGGAATATATGTGAATAAATATTATAAAAATATTTTGACTGATTAAAAAAATATCTAATGAAGATACCAGTTTACATCGGTGCCAGAAGTTCATTGCATTGGACACCGGAAATTGATGACTTTTTTGGATCTGATGGAATGGGCGATGTGCCAATGCTTGATCCACCGTCCATAGAGTTAGCACGATCGGAGCATGCTGTCAACGCCCTCATCACTCTTGTTAATGAACGTCCGGGTTAGATTTCGCTTGATTTCATGAAATATGCATAAATGTACATTCAAGCTTATCGATATTTTTATGCAGGTGAAATTACTATAGTGACTCTGGGTCCATTGACCAATATAGCTCTTGCCATACGATTGGATCCTGATTTCCTAACTAAAGTTAAAAAGTTAATAATTCTTGGAGGAAGTGTGGAAGGTAATGTTAATTGTAAAACTTAATAATATTATGTTAGGGGGACCACTGGGCTCGTTAGACTAAGATAACATATATTAGTTTTTATTCACGAACTCTATTCACCAATACAAGATTACAACAACCAACTACAAGCAAATGGCACACAAGATGATCCCTCTTCGCCACCTGAACTGACCTGCTTAAACTACCCCGGGGGCATCCACATGTGGTTGCCAACGCCATGATATTAACGACAATCGCTAGGGCACAATTCTATAGATCTTCACCTGTCATTATATTAATTCATCATCATCATTTGCCAGTCACAAGGCTCTCACTGGCTGAGGGCATGGACCATACCAAACTCTCGCATGGTAGTCGAGGCCAAAGGAACCTGAGTCTCACACGTGACCGTGAGGGCTCCCCTTTCGTGTCCATACTGCGCGGGGACCCGAGCCGCCTTGGTATGCGGTTTTTTTGTAAAGAGTTTCCCTCTCTTGGGCATCGCTAGCATTGGACGTACATCTTCTACCATGTTGGTATCGGATTTTACCCTCTCGACTGTGTCCAGGCAAGTAGGAGAGGGTTTGCCTCGGTATTCGTTTGTTCTCTTCTCTAATGCGTTATCTGCTTATAACGCGTCACGAGTGCCAAGTAGTGAGCGACCACATCATATTAAATCGTGGCATTCATTCTGAAATGAAATACAGTGCAGCTTTAGGAAGCAATGCACGGCAGAATGCTGCAACGATCAGCTGAAAAATTTTGTACAGGTTTATCCCGAAATTAAATTACATACAATGCATAATGAATATATCATATTTTCTTATTATAATTATATTATAATATTAATCACTTCATGCGCGAATTATTTTTTCTAAAATGTTCCAAAAAATGTATTTTTTTTTTTGCTTTTAATTTGAAGCATATAATTATATTTTTAGCATAAAAATGTTTTTATATTTTTTCAACTCTTTTCGGTCCATGTTTTGCACTTTCACGCAAAAAAATCGTATTGCATGGAAAGTCGTAAAATGCATGTGAAAATCTATCATCAGACTATATCAAAGTAAGAATGCAATTGGAATAAAATAAGCTAGAGAGTGATTCTTTCATAATTGACGAGAAGATACTATAATAAAACTGTGATTTATTTAAACACGCATCTGGCTTCACACGAATACCCGTGAGCGCGGAAATTGGAACGCTTCTGCTTGACGCGTATACGCGTCAACGCGCATTAAGTGGTTAATAGACATTTTTAAAAAAAAAATATTATTTGAATGTATTATTTTTTTAAGGCAAAGGCAACATGCTACCAGGAGTTGAATTTAACTTCTATGTGGATCCCGAAGCGAATTACGTCGTTTTAAATGACACGACATTTAAACCGAATTCTGTGATGATTACACCATTGGATGCAGTTATGGATGTAGAGGTCTCCAAGGTATGATAAATACATATTATTATACCGCTATTAATGAAAACATATAATAAAATATATGGTTGTTTTAGGAATGGCGTGTAAATACGTTGGGAGCTCTCAATTCTCCGGAAATTATATTTATGAACAAGGTTGAACACATAAAAGATTACGACTTAAATACCATGTGGGAATTCGCAGATGCAATGGCTGCTGCTATAGTTTTAAATGAATCTATAATCGGAGATATTAAATCTTATGGAGTGCAAGCAATTACCGCAGGTTAATTTTTGTAAACAATTTTGTAATTACGTAACTGGAAGTAGTAAATATTTTTTAAAATATATTTTAGGACCAACGAGAGGAGGTTTGATAGTAGACAGTACGGATATATTGAAATCAAAGAATAAAATTAATTTTGCGTATTACATAAGTACGAAAGGATATAAAGACAGTCTATTAAGTCTGTTCTCATGATAACCATTGCCGAACAAAATGATTTACATAATAAATATCAAAATAAAGTTTTAAATTGTGTTCGTTTAATCTATAAATTAAATAAAAAAATACTTTTCTTCAATATATTATATATATAAAATCACATCTTAAATGATTATTATTATTATTTTAAAATAAAATAATATATATACAAGAAAGGTATATGAGAAAATCGGTCCTCGACTTTACACATTCTGTTTTCCTTAATTGTGTAAAAAAAGATTATTATTGGTAAAATGAATAAGAAACATCGATCGGGTTTGATTTGATATCCTATTCAATAAAAGACATTTTAATTATAAATAAATAGAAAAAAAATGCGATTTAAATTTTTGCTAAAAAATCTTTTGGGCAAATACGACTGGCCTACTGGAAAAGGTTAAAGATTTTTGTTGAAAACGAAAAAAAATCGCAAGAGAGTGATAGCTACGTTTTAATAGTATATTTAAAACAAATGTTTTTAATATATTACTGATTAATAAATAATTTAAAATACAATTTTTGATGTTTTTTTTATCCCTCTACTTTCGAAAGCGCAACATTTGCACACATTTTAGGAACCAATTATGTGTGAAAATCCAGGGCCGCCTATATTGAAGCTTATTTTATTTTCAAAACTATTAAAAGTGATCAACTAAACATGATTTAAAATAATGCATATAAATATATTTATTTGAAATTAAAATTATACGTACAATTACATGTAATTGCTTGAAGCCCCCGACTCGATGCTATCCAGAGAACACTTACGCCATTTCTAGGTCCTGGGCTTCTTCTCTCCTGTTGACTGAGCGTCAGCAGAGATGCGTCCCCCTCAATTCTGTAGCCAGGGTTTCAGTGGTTACCCTTCGAGTTTATAAGGCTTTTCTAATGCGGGTTTTCTAGCACCCCCATCCGACTTCTATACGCGACAACACTTATGCAATTGCGTATTTTATTACTACAAATAGTTCAACACGTCAACAGCTTTTGTTTAATTTTAGTTAAAAAAAAGAATTTAAATATGTGGTTTGAATTTATATCAGACGATTTGTCAGAGAATTCCATCGTGATATCCTGTATAATATTCAATATCCATGTATCTTAAAAAATGGGTAAAACTGGCCATATATTTATTATATTAGTATCATATTTATAAATATAAATAAATAGCTATAACCAATTATTTTATCACTAAAGAACAACACAAGTCTTGAGATTAATGAGAAGAATTATCTAGAAATTCTTATAAAATCTTGATAAAATATATCGTTATATATAAAAAAAATTGAGATGCCACCCGTCAACACTAATTTTAATAATAATAGATGTAAGCAAACATTGACGATTTTACTACAACAATACAAATGAATTAGTGGGTACAACCAATAAAATATATGATAAATTAACACCATAAATACATTTCATATGAAGTAGTGTGGATTGTCGGCATACGTACAATGGGAAGGTATTTATTATTATTTACTATAAAATTAACCGAAAAGAAATTTAAACACTTATTATTAGTTTTGCTAAGCCGGCAAATTCTGATGAAAAATATATTTTTGATGTTGACACCGGTTCCGACGATTCCCTTGCAATATTCCTTGCTCTCAGAAACGAAAAATACAAAAATGGGTGAGTTGCACATACAGTTTAAAAATCTATATCTGTCATGGAATCACACGTAGTTAACAATTTGAATTATTTAATTTTAAGACCACGTTTGATAGCAATTACCTGTGTGTACGGTACCTCGACATTACGCAATGTTGTGAAAAATACTCTGAGAACTCTTGTCGTGGCTGATAGATGTGATGTATGACTTTTATTTTAATCATGTATTTAAATCATAGAATATTAATTTATTTGAATTAAATTTAGATACCAGTGCATGTCGGTGCAGAAGTTCCTATTTTGCAAAAATCAATGGTCCGATATAATCCGAATAGCGATGGTTTTGGGAACTTTTTTGAATTAAAAGAATTCTATACATTGCCATTTATCTCTGATGAAAATGCTGTACATGCACTCATTCGTTTAGTAAATAAATATCCAGGTAAATAAAAGCGATCAAGTGCATTTTGACAATTATTATAAATACATAGATATATTAACAAATAATTTGCGGACTATATTAGATAACGTTTTTCTCAGAGATGTGATACATATGGATGTGTATCGTTAATCATTTTTTTCGTTACACCAACCCTGCTATCGTTCTGTCGAAATCATATTTGCGAGGTCAGGTAATCTAGCTACAAAAATATTTTTTTGGGATTCGTTTTTTGTCTATATTTAAAAAACGTAATTTTACGTGATCTGCAAATATTGTGTTAATATATTTATTTGCAAAATAAAATTAGCGTTACGGTATTGCAATTATTTTTGAGTAGGGGATATCACACTTTTCGCTATGGGTCCGTTGACGAATATTGCGATGGCACTGAAGGAGGATAAACATTTTATTACAAAATTAAACAAGCTTGTAATAAATGGCGGCTCTTTTCCAAGTAACTATTTAATATTGAGTAAAATATTTTGATAATATCAACAAATAACTATGCATTTTTTAATTCATATAGTTGGTTATCAGCTACCGGTTCCAAAAATGGAATACAATTTTTACTTGGACCCAGAAGCTTCGGCCACAGTATTATCTCACAGTAATTATAGAAATGTTTTGATATTACTTTGGGATCGATCTGTAATCGAACCAATCACAATGGTCTTTATTTATTTTTTACGCATTCATTTATTTCACTTAATCAAGTACATGATGTTTAAATTTATTTATAATTAAATTTATAGGCTTGGAGAAAACGTGTGTTTGGAATTCTAGACCGATCTGAAATTCAGTTCTTAAATAAATCAGAATTTCTTGGCGGCGAAGAAACTCGTAGATGGAGGGCTCCCGATTCGTTGGCCTTTGTTTCACATATTTGCCCCTCGATTTTAGATAAAATTGAACCCTTAGCAATGCGCATAACCACTGAAGGTATGATCTCAGATTTCAATGAATTTATTAACGTAAGTAACGAGTGTAATTTTTAGGCGAAAGCAGAGGACTTTTGCGGTTGGATTATGCTGCGCTGAAGAAAATAAGTAATTGTAATATTTCTGGAGCTCTGGAATTTGATCTGGACGAATTCTGCTCTGAATTAATACACATTTTTCAATTTGAGTAATAAAATATTCGTATTTATATTTATCTATTTCACTAAGCGTTTAATTATTTACAAAAAAGCATGAATACATTTCACTATTTTTTATATTGCATATCCAGTAATCATATTAATATATCGAATATATAGTTAAATTTATATTTTCAAAATAATAAATTAAAATTTTAAATTGTTAACAATATTATATTATTTTATTTAAATATGTTTATTTGATTATCTTAAATTATATTTTTTTATGTATCACTGACGCATATTAATTTAATAAATTCTATGATGACTATTTTTTAAGAGAAATTATTTTTTATTCCAATTATTTTTGATTGTGGAATTCACTCGGTACGTTAATTACCGAATTTTAGTATTTCAACAAGATGAAATTTAAGAAATCTGAATCGCTTGTTGAATTTGTACAATAAAACATAGGCTTATTTGTGGTTATCCGTTTTTTATGAATTGATCAAAATAAGATAATTATTCAAACCAATATAGTTCTATGCGACATTAAAAATGTGTCATAATTATATTAAGTTTCCAATAGTATGCAGTATAAATAATTGTTGATTTTTTTGTAATCTCGATCGAAAACAGCTATTATGACATTAGGTCAGTGGCCGGGTGCATTGCTTTTGTTGAGACGATGGACACGGTTCATTACCACACTCGGTCCACTGCCTGGCTCTTTCACTTGGCTTACCAGCAATAATGAGAAACACAAAAAAATGTTGCAAAATCGGAGTATAAAACTCTTCAGCCCCAATTGCCACCAAATACTTTCTTTAAAGCGTTCAGGTGAACAACAATAGTGCAGTGGCTCCGTAGCGATAGTGTTGTGGGTTCAAACCCGCTGAATTAAAATGGTGTCGATTAACTCCGCGGTATTAATTAGAATATTTAAAATCCAACTATTCTTTGAATTGGCATAATTATAATCTGATTACTCTATGTCTTCCAGATTATTATACTATGCATAAGCAGGTATGCCGTGTGCCAACATTATGACGGCGATTCATATGACTACTCTCCAGAAAATAGTGATAGGGACAGTGAAGATGACGACAGTGGATTTGTAACACCATTAGATTTCTCACCGCTCTTCGGAGGCGGAATATTCGGTAAATTATGCCTAATGTTTATTTAATATCATATATAACATATTTATATTTCATAGTGTTCATAAAACTAATGTTATGGTTAATATATTTTATAGGATTAAGCGGTTCCGCATCCAATACGCAAAACAAAAAGTCCATATTCGATGCAGGTGAATCAGAATCAAGATTATCGGGACAAAATGTTTTCCAAGACCAATCATCCGGTGGCAAACAATTTGCTCCTGAAACATTCGGATTCGTTCCGAAATTCAGCCAGGGTCTTGGTCCGGACATACAACCAAATCGTTACCAACCAAAACCCTTAGAATTAGAAAAACCCAGAGGACAATTACAATTCAATATTCAAACGAAACACGACAACAATTACAAGAAGCAACCAGAAATTAAACCTTCTTCGCTTTCCACATACAAAGAAATTATTCCAAATTCTGATATATACACGCCATCCGTCAATTCTAATCCTAACTACAAAATAATTCAACCGAAAGATTTATCTCGCGTTAAAAATGATGACCATCTCGCACCGTATAAAAAATATAGTTTCCAACCACAAGATGTTCCTTTAGGAATCCCTAATTATAAAGCATTATCATCTCAATATACAGGTGGGTCACCTTATACACAAATCCCGAGTGTAGATCCTAAACTATATCGCCACAAACGATATTCCGGAGACAGAAATCAACAAAGAGCTCGCACTAACAAACAGGAAGAAAACAGCGACTCGCTTTATAATTATAATTCAGATTATAAATCTAGACCAAAGGAATTCGATGAAAGCAGTAGTTATTACTCTCCAGATTTCGGTGAGTACAATAACGACAAAAAACAATACGAGTATGGAGACGATGAAGAGTATGGTTTTGACGAATATGAGAGAATAAAAAGTATTTCTCAACAACAAGCCGCTGAAGTGAATAAGAATCCTGGTAATTGCAAAAAAGTACAAAAAAACTCAATGACCTGCATGGTGTGCCAAGATCCTAAAAACGGCGGTAGTTACGAATCATGTTCATACGTATCAGAGCCTAAAAATAATAAATACGCATACGTAAAAGAACACAAATTCGATAGCAATGACGAACCTGAAAATCAAGAAGAATCTTCGAAAACAGAACGTAAAGTACCAGAAAACTCGTCAACGAGAAAGGCTGCACCGTTAGTAAAAACACCAAACACCACGACATATCGCGGATCTTCGAAATTTCATCAAAAGCCTACTACCCAAACTCAACAACCAAAATATAAAGGATATTACACACAAGCGCAAAAACCTGAAATAGATTCATCCGAATCCACCAAATTCGCCGCATATAAACAACAGAATGATAAAGATTACGATGATGGCTTTGAATTCAAATCTGATCATCCAGATTTTTTCACCGACAACGAACCAAAAAAGAATGTTGAACACGTTCTTGCCGAATTTGTGAAGAAAGACAGATCAGCGTGTAAAAAAGTATTCAAACATGAAATGACCTGTTATCAATGTACTGATAAAACTGGACTCAAACATGAAGAATGCATGTTTGTATCAGAATCAGCACCAAAAACAAGCCATTTAGCTTATCAAGAAATTAAAGAATTCAATTCAAAACCTCAGACAGGTGACGCTGCTACTGGAAACACTGAGGTCGACAACAAAGTGCTTTATTTATCCCAAGCTAATCCAACTTCTTTGCCATTGTCAGCACTGACATCAACTTCTCCTTACGACCAAATTACACCTAAAAAAAAGCAATTATTCAAAAAATACACCAATGGTGGTCAAGAAAAGAAAGTCTTATTGAATCCTAGACCTGTGGAGTTATCCAAAGTTTTAACAAAAAGTATAACTGTGGGGCCAGTCAAGCGAAGTGTTAAAAAAAGCCCTAATGGACAAAATGGTAACACTCCTTCATCGGAATATGCTTTAGATAACATAGCTAACCCCATAGAATTTTCTTCAGAATCAAAGGGAGCATTTTGGGCTGAAACTGTTCCTAGATATAGTAGGGATTTAGGCCTAACATTACCTGAATATATGTTATCAAAATCACACCACGAAGAAATATTTGATGAATTCTTATCTGGTTAATGATCCATTTCAGATGCTATAATCACAAAATGATGTGTGAAAAGCTCTCTGCATTCAATAATATTATTGTTTCAATTGCCATTACATATCTTTTGGTTATATGATATTTATATAATTTGTTTTTAATCAATATCCAATAATCAACGACCCAGAGAAATACGAATATCAAAAATGCACACCATTACATATTACATTATTTAATGTATACATTTGTGTATTCATGCCAATATAAAAATATTAAAAAAAAACCAGGGTCCAAATGTCTTACATAAGTAAACATATAATATTTATTTTATACCCATAGTGTTATAATTAATATTAACATACAAAAATAAAACATATTTATTTGTTGCAAAATTATTAAATTGTTATGTAGTTTTAAGAAAATAAAACAGATTGTTTCAAACATTGTTGGAAAATATTATTAAAATACTTCTAATATTTTTGCATTTATCATGTCTTTTATATACAGCAAAACATTATCGAGTCAACCTCGTTTGTTATCATCGCGCAGGATCCCACCTCGTGCACTCTGGAACGGACTCTTTCTAAAAGCAAATCCGTGTTCAAAGTTGGGGAGATCACAGCAATATACATAGCCATCCACAATTGTTTTGCGCTCCAAAAAGTTAAGCCAATTAACATTTTTACATATGTCATCGCACAAAACAAAGCTATCTACTTCAGAAATTGACATGTGAGGATTGTTAATTTGGATGATTGCTACGGCCTTTTGTGATTGTGGATCATACACCACCTAAATTTAATAATCAGTATAAATATGTATATAGAATTATTCATTTTCATCCCAATAATATTGATCAAATTTACCTTCCATATATATAACGGAACAGGAATAGCTTTATCGGAATTATCGTTATAATGCAGATATAAGTCTTTGTGTGAGAAACCCCATTTAGTTGATAAACTCATTTTTCTATAAGTACCTGACCATACGGTGAGTGGTTTATTCATTGAAACTGCAAGATTTTTAACGCGTTTTTCAACTTCAATCCAATTTGCCTGTAAAAAAGTCAAATATAAAGCGTTATGTTTGTAATTATATAATGCAATCATTAAAAAGTATTTTGTTAAATGTATTTACTCTATTACAAGTACTCCACTGCGGCACAACATTCAAATAATGAAACGTTGAAGCCTGCTCAGGTAGAAACACCATAGTATCTTTCGGTACCAGCTTACCCTTTTCTAAATAACATTTATTGTTATCAAAAAAGTTCTTGTTTAAAATCCGTTTAAATGTATCTTCTTGCTTATTGGAACTGTATACTGAGTTTAAATCTATATTTCTGAAAAACGAATCAGGTGATTTCGGTAGCCATGAATGCTCTCGGTTTGATGTTGTTGATTTATCTACATGTGGTGATACAACTGATTCAGTGTATAATGTATTCTTCTCTTTCTTTTCAAAACATACTTCATATTCACTTATAAAGTTAGATCCGTCGTTAAATCCAACTTTTATCAATTCAGTATCTTTACCGAGGCATTCTTTGCCTGTTGCTAACTGACTTACTTCGACTGAAGACTTGCATAGTAAATCAGTGAACTGATAAACTTTATTATTCACTTCAAAGCCTTTACCACTCTTACATTTTGCCATCACAGAATTATGCGTTGATAAACCCGCCGATTGGAATGAATTTTTGTTTGTTCCAGCAGGGCAAACAAGTTTAACAATGTCATCTCGTCCGATATGAAGAGATCCTTTGTTAGAATCTGATAATGATACCCATTTTGACGAGCCCTGTGCCAATATTAATGGTTGGTTAATTGTCAGATCATCCTTAATATTTAATACACAATCTAAAAAAATGCATATATATTTAAGCAATTTAATTATGAAATAAATTTAATTAATGTAAATGTGCTATCAAATGTATACATATAAAATAATAAGTAAAATGTAATCATATAATTATTACTTGCGGCAATCAGTCCAATTTTTAGTAAAATGGTTAAATAAAACGTCAACGTTCCCATATTGAACGTTATATCACTCGTCTACGAGAGTGAGCAGTCTATTTCTGCCGATAACTTGTCCTCAAATGATAATTCAAGAGTGAATTATGTCATAATATTTGTTTGGTTTATTGATTTGACCTCTCTTATCCATTACAGTTATATCTCTTCTTCTTAATGATGTCACCTTTTCTCAAAAACAGTCTAAAATATAAATAATGATATAATCAAAACATGTTTATAGAGATAATTATATGTATATTTCATAAAAAAAATTATATATGTTATTGAAAAAGTATTAATTAGAGTAAAAAATAAGTTGTGAAATTTGCTGACAATTAAATGTGTATGCCATGATGATACCAAACATTGCTAGCTAGCGTTATCATATTGTGTATTATTCATCCGTCAACAGTAACTCTCTGATGATATGACATATGTAACAAATCTTTATAAACTATAGTACCATGCTTTTGTTAATCTTTATATCACCACACACCACAAAAATCTTGTATTTTTCAATCAGAGCGCAGACCTCTATAATCGTACAGCTTTTATAATGTCATATGAAATGTAACATATTTTTAGACACAGCATCAAAAGCAGCATTAAAATAAGCATGACGCTGACAACATATGTAGTTGCAAATGTGAAATATAGGCAAATATATATTTATATATTTTTTCTTGATTTAATGTCTGTTTATATGTATGTATGTAGGGCGATTAATTTTCAGCATCAGTGTTGGCGAGGGAATGTAGACAAAGGACTTGCCAGAAAGGGGTAACGGAAAGGGAATAACGGTAAGTTTTTGTCTAATTAAGCATCAATGTGAAATCAAAAAAACTTTGAGTTGGATGATCAGGCATTATACCAATCATCGAGGAATAATCTAAGGAAACAAATATAATTTTATTAATTTACACACCATCCATTTCACTTCTAACCATAGGCATTATACTACATGTATATACAAAAAAATGTTTAGATGCCAAATAACTATTCATTTTCAACATTGTCTGGTACTAGTATAAAGTTTTCATGAAGAAAAATGCTTATGCCGAATACAAATTTACGTTATATATCTATGATACGATGTAGTGACAACTAAAATATATACAATGTAAGTTTGTAATAAAAACTTGAATATATTTAAACTTACTAATAGTAAATATTCTCAAAATGACAAAAAGTTCTGTATCTATTATAGTGTCTCATATCCAATTATTCTGAAGTAATGGACTCAATCGTTGAAAAAATAAATATAGATAAAACACAATACAAATTTTATTTAGTACACATATGTATATCTAGGTACATATTTATAATTAATGACAGAAAATGTTAATAAAATCCAATATACTTTATAAACAATGTTAATTTATTACATATAAATCACTGATAATAAAATCCTTAAGATATATGTTTTGATTTGTATAATTTATAAATAAAATATCATTAAATATATGACAAGGCTTTATCAATTAGGATTATCAATAGAACTCAAAAAGTAAAAATGTAATTCAAATGTAATTTTTAAAATTTGAAAATAGATTAAATTAATTATTATTGGTTGTTAATACGTTGTAAGTTTTGAAACATTATAAAAGAGTAAATAAACCTGACAAAAGAAATTAAACTTAATAAATAGGAAAAGTTAATAATTAATATAAGTAAAAATATTCAGTACGGAATACTAATAATTAGTAGTTGTACGTATATAAACATTTCCTGACGGCATTGACACAACATCGATGCCTTTGGGGAAAATTCTCTTTATCTGCTCGTCTGAAGTATCTGGTAGAATCATAACTTTCTCGCCGGGCTAATTATAAAACAATACAATAAATAACTTTTTATAAATATCAATGCATTAAAAATACGTCTTTTTACTTACCACCCAATTAGCAGGAGTGGCGATTACTTTCATTTTATCAGTAAGTTGCAGAGAATCTATGACTCGCAATATTTCACTAAAAATTAATATATTATTTTAGAAGTCTCATCTATTCATTTTAATATTGCAGTTAATTAAGAATATAACTAACTCAACGTTTCTCCCAGTTGATGCCGGATACAGCATTGACAATCTTAGTTTTTTGTCAGGATCAATAACATATAGAGCTCGAACGGTCATTGCCATGTCTGGATTATTAGCATCATTTTCATTAATCATGTCCAGCTGTATGGCCAGTTCTCTTTTTTCATCGCCGATAATTGGATATGGAAACTCTCCAGGTATGTCAAGACAATATGACTTGATATCCTACAGGTAAAACACAGTAATTATTAAGATATAATAAAATTTACTGAGATTTAATTTGAAAATATTATACTTTGTTTTAAATCAACTCACATTAACCCAGTCAACGTGACTTTGTAGCTTGTCGCACGAATGGGCTAGCAATTTTACGTTTCTCTTTTCAAAATATGGAAAATGAACAGCGATTCTTCCCAACTCGGTAGTGCATACTGGTGTGAAATCAGCAGGATGCGAAAACAGCACACACCATCTTATTGAAATAGATACATACATTTAAGATTAAAGTATTATATAACATCTGATGACATCTGACTGAAATTAATGCATCAATATACTATAACCTTTTTTTATATATGCAGAGAGAATGTATGTAATAAATATGGTTTTCTAAATATCTTGTATACACCGCCTACTCTAAACCAGCTTTTGGTGAAAGTACACTTGCAACATTATTATTCAGGGCACCTATTCAATTACTTTTAGACATAGCAATTTGCAAGTTACTGTGTTTATTATATAACTGCTTATTTATATAGAAAAAACATATGCATAATATGCATAGGTATTATACAACCTTAGCCTAGAATGCAAATTACTAAAGAAACACGTCTAAATTGTTAAACAGATCTCCATTTAAATTATGGTGGATTGCACATATTATAATAATATATTGGCAATGCATATCTTTGTGAAGTAGATTAATAATTATAATTTAATTGCATTACAAATGCGATTGTTTTATTCATTTAAATAATATAAAAACGTAGTAGATTTTCTAAGAACCTTTATGCTATATTGTTTCCCATGACATTAATTATAATAATCTACACACAACTATTCTGAAGTAACAATTTTATATTTCCTACCATTAAGTCTAAATATATGAAAGTTAAAATTAATATATATTAATATTATGCATGAAATATGAATAAATTGAATTTTTTTTGCATACATAGATTCTAAAATTAGTTATAATTACAAGAAAATTAAATTAATTATTTTTTAAAAAAATCCAAATAAATGTCTTTTATAAAAAATAAAAATATGTTAGATATGTCGATTAATATGTAATGACCACAACATTATAATTTAATGAGTACATGAATTAAAATCTAGATAAAAAAAAATAATCGATATATTAAAAATTACATAAAGATAAACTCACGAATTTCCCAGCCAATTGTAAAATTCTATAGGCCCCTTTGTGGTATTCGCCTTAAAATTAGGAATTGTCTGGCCTAGACGCATTTTAAATATTAGAGAAAAAAATACAAAGCAAAAAATTATTGAGTTGGTGATACTCAAATGATTGCTGTTGCTGGATCGATAACGCCTTTATATAAACTATGCAATAGGTAGGGCAAGGCAGAGAATTTAAAGCCAATTGTATATCATATCAAAGATAATATAATAAATAATTTCGTTTGATTTAATATACGTACCACAATTAATATTAGCCATACATATACCAAGATATAGGCAGTTTTAAATTATTTTAATTTAGCAGATACTATACTAACCCGGATAAACACAACTAAATGTAATCGTTCACAGATTGTTATAAATCACATTTCAAAAAATTGAGAGGTAAATTGGTTTTTGTTCCGACCAAAATAACGGGTTTTTTCGGTTTATGGTTCAGCTTCAGTTTGAAACCCTGGGCTATTTAGATTTGGTATAAGGATTTTGTATAAATGTTTGCATATTTGCATGTTGCCGAAAAATGCAAATTTTAATTTCAATACGCAGTTTGTATATTTAGGTTTTCTAAATATAATCAAAATATTATATTCTTAAATTTCAAAAATAATAAGGTTTATGAACCTCTGTAAATATATTATATCATATACATAAATTATACGATTGTAATTTCATAGGTGCATATTACGATAAACATAAGAGCTCTTACTAGAAGTCACGTATGCCACATTTCTCTATGTATTTTATATACATGTGTACGCCTATATGTATATTTATTTGAACTCTGATAATGCTCTCAAATATATATACAATTTCAAATAATCATTAATATTGAAAATATATTTTGTGTCGACAGATTATTAACAGCAGATTATAATCATCTAGAATTTGGATTATTACATATTTGATATCATAAATCTTGAAATATTTATGACAATTTTCTAGATTTTTTTTTGTACGTGCAATTTATAGAAAATATATTTTTAAATTTTATAAGATAAGATAACTATTTAAATTTTATAATTTAAATAGTTATCTTATCTTGGTAATTTTCCCCCTAATCTGGAGTATAATCACTATTTTGAAATTGTCACGAAGTAACGTGACTGAGGAGTTGCCAAAAATATTTCATCATCATCATCATTTCCTCAAATATCAGTGAGGTCAATACAGTATATAAATAGAAAGAATCTGTTTGAAAATTTGAATGTGACAAACAAATGAATATTATTAAAATAATTAATCATTATCATAGAATTCAAGAAATCTGTTAGTATTATGATTTATAGAAAATATTTTTAATACATAAATTTATATTTTATTTTTTTATGTTTATATTTTTTTTATGTTATAGTCAAACATTAAATTATCAATTATAATGGCATATATTTTTTGAAAACTCAGTGGCTATTTATAAATAAAAAATATTGTAAGAAAGCTACAGAAACTATCCTAGGCGAGAGTGTGACAACACCGACTACATGCCGCCATTTTTAATCTGTATTTAATTTTAAAAATATTTTGATTGACGTTGGTGCAAAATAAATGATAAAATAGCTTCAAAATGTTTGTTGATTAAATTAGAAAGTGCAGTGATAGGATCGAAATGAAAATCTTCCATCAATAATGATGTCACGGGGCTTTCCGATGTTGCCAGTACAAAAAAATTCTAAATCAGTGTTTAGAAAATAAAAATGGCTACTTCAGATAAGAATATTTTTTACATGTAACATTATTCAGGAACAAAAAAGTAAACCTGAGATTGAAAATTTCGTATGGCTTTTATATTACCATTCTTCATATGCTCATCGTTAGGGGTTATATAATTTTCCTTCCTGAGCATTACACTAAATATTAACTTCACCTTGTGTGTATTTATAAACATTGAAAGAATTTGCGTAATGATGTATATGAAGGTTAACTCGATATGATTTGATTTAAACTATAGCAAATAATAAAAAGTATATACTTAAAGAGACCAATGATAGAAAGACGAACGTATACAAAAATAAATTCAGATTTTAACGAATTACATAATAAATTTTGGTCAGATGATATTTGGCAGACATCACATTTTTGGCGTTCAACTGTGCAACGTTCAACAAACTCGGCATGATCGGATGCTAATCAAATTGACACGTGGTAATTTTTATTTCCTGGTTGAAAAACAATTTTTTAATTACCGAATAAAATTCTTATTAATATTGAATATATATGTATGATAATCTTACGGCAATATTAGAATTGAATTTTGAGTCTTACTAAATGAATCATTATTAAAGTGTCGGTTAATTATTAATTAACAATGTCTTTCAAGAACACCTGAACGATTTTGTTCAAAAATATAAATTAAATATAAATTAACAGTCCAATATAGTTCATATATTGGACTGTTAATTTATATAAAAAACATTTAAATAATCGAAACCAAAGAGAATTATCAGATTTTTTTTAAATGATAAAATATTATCTTTAATAACATAGTAACAACATTTTACAATTTTATCTTAACCACGCTGGCTACTTGAAACCACGCGCAATAATGTAAATACTTTTTTTCATAGGATTGTAGTTTTTTCTGAAATTATCCTGTAACATTACAAACCAATCTTGTTCGAGCTGATAACACATTTTAATAACAAATTAAACATTTTTATTTTTCAATCAACTCCGGAAAATGAATCAACCTTGTGTTTCCGGATCATTCTGACGAGTGTCGGTATGTAGCGTATGCTGGAGAGATGATCAGTTTTGAATAGTTGGCAGAGTAGCAATAGTGGCAGACGGCAAGACGCGCGTGACGAGCTGGCGAGGTCCAAGGTCGCGGCCGCGGCGTCGCCGTCTCGGCCGCCGCCGTCGCAGTGGCCCCAGCTCCTTCGGACTGCCGCGCGCCCCTCGACCAGGTTACTGTTCGAGGCCTGCACCTCTTGCATTCATAACCTCTAATATCTCAAACATTGCGCAATAGTATTTGTTTAGTCGTTTCCTGTTATAATTAATTTTTGATTACTCAACTGCTACATATTAAGTATTATATGTTTAAATAAATATACTTGAATACGTATTTGACAATTTTTAATCTGACATTTCACATAACCTCTCAACGTAAACAACGTATAAACTTCTTAATTTTTCTTTTGTTTACATTATCCACATGAAATGTCATAAATGATGCAACACTGAACCCAGTGTTGCCAATATTTTAAAAAATATTTTTTTGTAAAAAATCATTAAAATACATATATGTTATAATATATTTCAAACACTTGGACTGCTCAGTTAGCAAAGTTTCAAAGCTGGGCCTCTTTTATCCCTCATCAAATTATTAGCTTTTGATTGTCAATTTTTTGTTTTTGCCACATCATAATCAGTTTGAGTGTCACTTAATAACTAATCACTTAATACTAACATCTTTATTATTGTTATTTTAATCTATCCATAATTATATGTGGAATTCAGTGTGTACCGGGGACAGAAATCGCATGTGAATATTATAAACAATGTAAATTTGTAAAATTCTGATATATTGTAATAACATTTGGTCTGGATTTGTGCCACATTCAGGGCCTTTCAGAGAAAATGCAAAACATGGGACAACTAATATTTTAGAGGCTCTTCAAAATTTATATAAAATTGTAGGTAAGAAAATAAGCATTAACATATTATGCATACAAATGTATGCTCCAACCAAACGGCGAAGGGGGACAATGGCATAACATTTTTGTATTTTTTCGAATTTGTAGTTTTGAAATTTTCACAAAAAAACCTAGATGTAATGGAAATACCATCGAATTTCTTCTATTTGTTTAATTTTTGTCTTTTTTTTCTCTTTCCCATCTCACTATTTTTATCTAACATATTGAGTGCCAAGTTGAGGCTTCTAATATTGTGTGACCCGCTGTAGTGGTCCCTGCTACCCCCCCTTCTCTGATAGGCCCTGCCCATATATACCAAATTTCACCTCATTCAATGTGCTTTGAACCAAATATACTATTAAAAAAAATGATCACATGGTGATATCAATGCATATTTTATTGTTTTAGGATGTTACAACTTTCAACTCTACAATTATCACAAATTGACTAACTGAAGTGAATAAATTTTCTACATTGCGATTTACAAAAATGTCAAAATTGCTTTATTCATTTACCACGAGAGTTGTAGCCTTTACCAATAGACATCCAATATGTCGAGGGATGGCTTCTTATGGAGTAATTTGGCCGACTTCATGCTTAATCCAACAAACTTTGGATGGCAAACGATGGGGTAATTGAATTTCATCTTTTATTATTTGCATATAATAAACCACTAATTTAAATACTATATTCTACTATAGAGACTTACGATTGGACTCAATGTGCTAGATTTGCATTATACGCTTCATGTTTTACGGCGCCAACTTTATATTTATGGGTTAGGATATCAACAAAAATATGGCCGACGACCACGTTCAAAACTGCACTAACAAAGGTAATGTTTTAATGCATAACGATAGACAATTTATACATTATGACATTTCAATAAGACATGTTTTTGATTTATCAATCAATACGTCTTAATGACTAATGTACTTAAATTATATTATAGGCAATTGTAGAGCAAGTTAGTTACGGTCCATCCGCAATGATTTGTTTTTTTTTTGGCATGAGTCTCCTAGAAGGAAAATCGTTAAATGAAGCCAAAGGCGAAGTTGAGAACAAATTTTGGCCAACATATAAGGTAAATATGTATCACTTTATAATCGAATAATAAAAAATATTACTTTATTAAATTATTTAAATAAATATAATAATTTTTTTCAGGTCGGAATTTGCTTTTGGCCCTTCTTGCAAACGATTAATTTCTATTTTATTAAGGAAAAAAATAGAGTGATGTTTGTAAGTCTTTGTAGTCTTGTATGGGCATCATTTCTAGCTTACATGAAGCAACTTGAAGCGGCAAAACTAGCACAACAAAATAGTATTATTTGATTCCTTTAAAAGTACAATAATATCTAATTTATTTTGTGGCTAACATTCCAAAATCCACATATGTATTATTATTCGATACGAAATAATGAATCCACCAAGCACCCTGTATATAACATTCAGTCTCATTGACAAAGATAATGAATTTAAATTAATGGACCTTTAGAAAAACTATCTAAATTTTCATATAAATTTAATGCATTCGACTCAGTAATTCTTAAACCAATAATAATTTACCTAATTTTGTGTCAAAATAGTTTTAATTCTTAATACCAATTGTAAATGTTCATTGGCTGTTATAAATATTATTAAATTACAAGTGATGAAAATATAATTTAAGCATCAACTAGTCAATAATTTTGTATTTAATAATTTATTGTACAGTATAAATGACTTATGCAGGGTTTATAGCATTAAAATAATTAAATGCATACTGATAAGATATAGTAGATAGATAGACAAATTTTACCTCTTTTGTACATATGTATATTGCGATACAAAAAACTTTTGTATCCTCCGTTAGAAAAAATGTCCAAAATTACAAAAAAATATAATTTACTGTAATTTTGTATTTATTAATAAATTATTTTATTTGTTATCTATATTTTTACTTCTGTACTAATTCCCTTAAAATACGCATTATGGCTTTTATCCAGAGAATGTTTTTTTACCACTAAATTTTATGGTTAAATTACTCTGTAGTTTTAATTTTTAAGTCTGCAGTTTATTCAGGATTTTTAGCATAACAGGTGTAAAGCAAGGAATGGATGTTTTTTGCGCCCACCATTTTCGGTAATTGGTTGCCACTTTCTTGCTTGCGCTTTCAAGTTGTGGTTTGTGTTAGTTTGATGACTATACATACTAAGAGGGAATTACGATTTGTAAAATTCGAATTTAACAACCCAATTTCCAATAGATAAATTTTTACCAAGCGAATAATTTAGTGAAAATTTGATGCTTTGTCATTTTTTGATAAAAGTGACTTGCATCTCAAAACATTGGTGTACCTGGGGATTATTTAAATGTTCGCCAGTTTCAAAAATGGTTCAAGAATTTCGATCGAAAAATTTTGATTTAAAAAATAACCCCAAAAGTGAAAGACCTAGTAAAGTGGGCCACGATGCCACACTGGAATCAAATAAAAAATGATCCAACTTTATCTATTAAAAAAAATGTGAAAATGGGTGTTCAAGAGCATCTTAAAAATGCTGTGAAAGCATTGGAAATGGATACCACATGAGCTCGGTGAAGAGACCAAAGATGATCGAATTAACATATGTGAACATCTTTTGAAAATAGAATCTGAAACTTTTTTCAAAAACCTGATAACTAATAACATCGAAATGAAAAATGGGTACTTTATATCAACTAAGAGCGTAAATATCAAAGTCAGGTAGCAATATCAACCTCTAAGCTAGGTTGGCGAATCGCTTGGTGCTTTCACGGCAACGGCTTCCGACCTGGGTTTGGAGATAAATTGGTTCAAAAACAAATATATGATGATTTCGCGATCGGGCAGAGAGGGGACCTCGGTGGATGTGGAGTCCTTGTCTATCGAGTGGGTTAAGTCATTCAAGTACCTTGACACTACAATCACCGAGGACAATTCTGAAAGTACAGAAATCTCTGACCATATACAAAAAGGGAATCAGAGTTATTATGTTTTGTCTAAATTACTAGGGAATAGGTTGCTCTTGAGGCAAAATAAACTGAGAATTTATAAAACTCATTCGCCCGGTGGTATGTGCAGGTCATTGTCTCTGGCAAACCAGGACATGAATCGTCTCGTTTGGTTCGAGAGAAAAGTCATACATTTAAAAACCAAACTTTCTTTCCGGGACTCCTAATATATTGAAATGCCAATGTTAAAATTATATATTCTTTTGACATGAAAGTAAGTTGGACGATATACACTCATATTGATTCTTGTTTATTGAGCTATTCATTACCATGACTACCATACACCCAAACATATTCATGGAAACTATTTTATTCCGCATTGTCTACTACTGAGTTTAATTTATTTCACAAAATGACAGAGCAGTTAAAGTTCATAATAAACGAATTGAATAAAGAACTAAACACCAATTATGATCTTATTAAATTTGATTCTCTGAATGAGGTGCAACATCTTCAAGTCTTAATCAATTTACTTGCGCATTTCAATGCGGGCGAAAAGGTAATAAATCAGTCTAAAAATATATTTGCCTTATTTAGATTATTTTATGCTTACATTAAATAAATCTTATCAACGAAATATTATGTTTCAATACACTATAATAAATATATTATATTTCAGTTCAACCTTGATGAAGAAGATCAAGAAATAATACCTACAAAATTGTTAGATATGATACGCAATGTAAAATATAAGCCTGATCCCAGTATTGATATATCAACCTTTCGAAAAAATCTTCTTACTGGTGAACGAAGTACTATATTTTCAATATTACAATGGGTACTTAAGAATAGTAATCATGTAAAAAAAACTGCATATTTAGCAAAATATTTAATACGGCCTGATATACCAAATGATATATTAGGCAATGCAGACATGGCCGATCTATTAGACGTTCACGATAAATTGATTGATGAATTTAAACAAGCACATAAGCATACGTCATCAATGGAACGCAGCAATCCATCTGAAATAATAAGCGATATTAAAGAAATGGCACTAGAAAGAGATATCGGTTTGTATATAAAAAAAATATTATGCCAGCATATAACATCGATGACTAATGAATTAATTTAATTATAGTTATCAAAAGATTAGAAGCTGCTCAGTTGAATCTTTCAGATATTTCTAATAAGGAAAATCTTCTAAATGTGGCTCGTAATTTTAGAATTCAGCAAGAAAAGTGTAAAAAGCTAGATAATCAGGTTTGCTTAATATATGTTTTTATTATTATTTAATGTACATGCTAATTAAAAGTAATAAAATTATTGTTTATAGTTATTGGAACAACAAGAAAAACTTAAACGTGCATCCGACTTATTGCACAGAAATCTCAATTCATTCCGTGGTCAAGCTCCTTCCATTAAATCTCCAACAGATTTAATCCAAAAACTTACTGAAGAAATTAAGGTTTTTTTCAAAAAGTATAATTCTAATATATGAATACTTATATTTTTTATGTATTTATTTAATCAATGATAAATAAATGGCATTACAGTAAATTTTAAATGCCCAAGTAAGGTTCGATAAAAATTTTAAAGATGCAGGGATTACGAATTATAAAACTCATATTCACCCCCTAGCCAGTATCATAAAGAATTCTTATGATTCATAGATTTCACCAGAAGATTAATCCATCCGTTTACTATCTTAGCTCAGTTGTTGTTAACTTACACAATCATAACAGATTTTTGCAAGATACCTACAAACCATTTCATGGTTCGAAATGATAATTTCTCTCATTACTGTCGCAATGTTTAATGAATGGTTTCATGAATGTTTTATCCCAGATGCCAAAAAATAT
>JAGXCT010036358.1:0-11914 GCA_022495035.1 Philopotamus ludificatus | reverse complement strand
ATTTACACGTTTTTCTCAGAAACCTATCTACCGTGTAAATCGAGGGATAGGTGTATTTTATTAACTTATTTATTAAAATAGGTCAATGAATATCTTGTGCGAGAAAAAATGCCTCAGGAATTATCCACATTTCAACGAGATATTGACATTCTTCAAAATGTTCAAAATTATGGCCATATACAAAGAGAAAATTTATTACAAATTCAAGAAAAGGTAACTCTATCTTTAAAATTGTATAATTCTATTATTACATTTATTTGTTGTTTTGTTTACAGATTGATACAGTGAATCGTGAAGTAGAAAGTTTAGTGCAAAAGAAATTGGCGCAATCCGATCCACAAGATGATAAATTAGCACCATTCAGACATCAAGCAGCAGTCATAAAACGAAATAAGCAAATTGTTGCTGATAAATTAGAGGAGTTAAAAATGAATCTCCGTGAAATTGAATCTAAATTATCTGAAAAGCAAACACAGGTGTTGAATTAATTTCATATATTAAATTTTTTATTGATGAGGTCTCTATAATTTCTTTAATTGGCTTTACTATATCTTCCTTTAAATTCTAATTTCTATATAATGTTAATTATAATATATATATACATTGTACTTTCGGACGAGTAAATGGTACATTTTATTTTAGGTACAACAGTTACTCGGTGATACAGTTTTAAGAGGGGAAGAATTAAAAAAATATGTTAATAAACTGAGAGTAAAAAGCTCAGTTTATAAAAAACAAAGGTCTATTCTATCATCTCTAAAAGTAAGTTATGTTATTACAAAAGTTATGCGCACAATATATACTTTTTAAATAATTAAAAAATGTTTAATTTCAGGCAGAGGCTGGAGTATTAACACGTTCGTTAGAAATATTACAATCAAAAGATCAAACTCTTGAACTAGCCTTACTAAATCATAAAAAGATGAACGTTAACCTTGATTCTTTAGATATTGATAGTAATATATCAGAAAATTTTACAAAAAGGTCACCTCAAGAGTTATCACAAGTATGTAATTTATTATTATGATATAACTTAATAAGAAGTTTTCTATACTTAACTATTATTTCTTCTAGTTGATAGCTCAAATATCTTCAAATATATCCACAATCAAACAAGAAACTAACCCACTTTCAAATCGTTTAAAACCAATGAAAGATGAATATCAGATACTACAACAAGAATATGATAAAAAGAAACGAGTACGTTTTGATTAATTAACACCCTAGCACGTTACTATCTAAGATAAAATTCACGTAAAGCAAGGTCGTTTTCCATGATAATTGATAAGAAATGCATTTTGTGATTAATTCTTCATAACTTGTAGAGATTTATCAAAACAGTGCAAATTACATTTGTTACTGGTTTGTGAATAATTAAATAAAAACCCTTTAATAGTAATAAGCAATTAATCGATAAAATGCTATATGATGAAAATTCTCATTGTCTGACACTACAAACTTTTTTAGATGATATGGGTTCTATGATATATTCACCGGTGTTAAATTAGTTAATAGTTGTTTAATTATTTACATAACAGTACTCTAAAAATCTCTATTTTATTAGGTTTATGACTCAACGTCAATTAATTTGGCATCACAATTGGAACCATTGGAATCTGAGTTAACCGAGCTCCAAAAAACAATTGATGTTAAAGAAGAAGAATGGAAAACTTTACGGCAGAGAATTGAAAAGGCTGAGGAATTATTGAGTATCATTGACGATCAAACCAATCGATCTTCCGATTCTACTATGGGGAAACAACCTTCACGATTGGAAACTTTACAAATGCAATTGCATCATCAAGAAAAGCAAGCAGCATTATTAAAAGAAGTATAACAAATACTGAATACTAAAACTTTTAACTGCTATGGTCATCCCGGTGTGACAACTGTTAATTCACTACACACGCTGGCGACCGTGCTAGATGCTTTGTGATAAAGTTATTTGGATAAATGGGAACGTCTAGAATTCATAATTATCATTATTAAATTCGAGTTTTAACTATATTTTTGCATATGCTAATTTATTCACGCAAAGGACATACTTTTCTAAAATTTCTTTAGCGGTTTAAGTTTGTAAAAAATATTTTTCTTAATAAATAACATTATTATGAATAATAAAATTATTATCTTTACAGGAGCAAAAGTTTGTGAGTGAACGACAATCAATGTTAGGAGAACAGTCTATTATGTGGACTCAGCTTTTGGAATTATTGGATTGTAAAATCCAATGCATTGATGAATCAAATGATAAGCAAGGTTCTGTTACAATTACAAAACAATCCCAAACACTTACTCTATAAAAATTAGTTACGAAAATGTATACAAATTATAAAATATGGTTTATATTATAATAATTTACGTTTTTCCAATTACGAAATAAAACATAAATATATAAAAAAAAAAGTTGTGTTCCTTATTATGAAAAATGATGCACATATGAATATCAAATGCATATCTGATTAATTGTATTGAAGATAAGAAGATTAGTTGAAGTTCAATATTTGATCTTTTTATTACAATATTTAAATTTTTATGAATAATATGAATTTTAGTTGCTAGATTGTTTTCAGAAAGAGGGATTTTCAAATAATAGTATTTATTGTTACAATCAATATTAAAAGGGTGAATTTAATATAATAAGAGTTATTTTATACTGTTCTCTTTTTTAAATTAGAGATAAGTTGCAAAATATTTAAAGTGGAAGGAATTTAGATTCTAACGTATTTCTAAATCACACACGACATAATGCCCGCTGTAGTGTGTGTTACGGCCAAGGAGTTAATGTCTCGAACGGGTGGGCTCTCAGCCGGGATCGTGTTTGTGTTCGCGTAATTTATCCATTTTAAGTGGTTCTTCCGTATATTTATTAATTATCCCAGTTAATGTGATGATATACTAAATTAAAATCCCTTTATACTGCACGAATGACAGCCAATTCATACTTGATAGAAATTAAGGAAACAGTGTTACATTCTAATTGGTGAGTATTTATTTTAAATTAATGCCGTTTCAATAATTAGTGTTCGAGAAATGTTATTTAACTATATGTCATTGGCCAATTTTGACATTTCGAATTTTTGGGGTTATGTTGATTATTGATTTTGCTATTTGGCGACGTGATATCTTTCTGACATTTGGTTTATGATATTCAATAATTGATTTTTTTAAATAAAATAATTTAGGAGATAATGATTTCTGAGTTTATTTAGTTGTTGATGATCATTTTGAGAAATATGATTCATAATATTTCCCCATGTTTCCAACTATTCAATTACATATATGTATGCATATGATTGAAAAGAATGCTCGCAATACTATTAATATCAAATTCATGACAAATTGAATTTAATTTTAATGGTATTTATTTTAAAGTCTATTTGTTATTTTCTACTTGTAAGAATATTACATATTACACATATTTACCATTTTTGATTACATCTATGTATAATGAGTAATTTAACCACATTTACTCATGTGTATGTCAATAGAACTTGTATGAATTTTATTTCAAAAGTTTAATCATTTGTTGTATTGGTTTCCATGATATACATATAGTGTTTTATTAGGATACTTCTTGTCGGTATATTTAGTTTTGCTTTTGATTTAAAATATTTTTAATTATACATATATATTTTTAAATATATGTATATATATGATAATATTTCAAACCACAAAGTATTTGTCTCACAAAATACCTTATCATATCTATAAAAAATGTGATAATTGATTGGACATATGTCACTGATTTATTTTAGAAATTGATTGGTGATACAAGCAGAGGTGAACTGATTAGTGTGTACAAGTTGTCCCAAAAAAATACATACACAGTTTGTATGATTATAATTTCAGTTTTTATTCACATGTAATTAATATTTAAATAGCAAAAGAATCTACATAAAATGTGTAACTTTTCCTTCTGTTCAAAATTATTACCGTTCTGGTCAATACACTTTTGATAACGGTGGGCTATTGATTTAGAAACTTCAAAAAACATTTCCTTTGATTTTGTGGCGCATTCTTGCTCAATTGTGGCGCATTCTTGCCCAATTTAATTTTTCCAGTGTCGTCAGTTTTCTGTCCAGTGGTGCTAGGTTTGGATAATGGAAAGAGTATTTTATTGGACCAGTTCATCTAAGAGATATGTATGGAAATTCTCATGTAAATATCCTCTTACATCATGATAATAGTGTGAAGGTGCAAACCCTGTGGGAAATAAAATCCCCATCTTTACTAAAGTCAAGTCTTTGGTAGAACAGATTCTTGCAGTTAATTCAAGTAATTGGCACCAGGGTATAGAATTTTTCGGGGCAGGGTGTATAGAGATATATTTTGTTTAATGGAAAAAATGCCTAAGTTCCCAAAATAAACACAATATTTTTTATAATTATTTTTTTATGTACTCTATTAGATTATATCAAAATAATCATAAAAATTTCATGAGTTTTCATAACATTTTCAGCGAATATTCTTCCAATGAAACACAAAGAGATCCCGTCAAGAATATTAAAAACGACACCCACTTAGCATTTTAACTGTGAGTAACATTTTTACCATACATAAATAGCATTAGTTAATAAACATTTATATTTTCTATCTACAACGTCCGTTTTTATTTTTTAAATAAAATACAATTTATTATCCGATATTTAGGTGTACATATTGATAAATTATGAATCATTACTATACAATAAAATACATTTAATACGTCATATCAATCGTTTGATGTTTCTTACATATTCGTCATTGTGATCTTTTTTAATTGCAAGAATTTCTAAATTGATTATATTTTTTTTACTATTTGACGATGGGTGAATAACATGACAGAAAAAATCCTAAAACCCAATCACCCATAAAAAGGTTCGATAAAGATGTCAAAGATGCGGAGGTAATGAGTTTTTCACATTTACATTCCATTCTAGTCGGTGTGATAAATATATTTTTATAATAATAATACTTAAAAAAAAGTGTTAATTCATTACCAATGGGAATTTCGAGCAATACATAAATTCGAATGTGGGTGAATCAAACCGAAGAAATGAGTAGAGATATTGGACGATGAGAACATAGTTAGATACCTAAAATAGGCTGTAAATATTAAGATGTTATAGTTGAATACTGCTGCTATTAATATTGTTAACCAACACTAGAAGATTATTAAGAATCATCAAAATCCATCTTTTACATTTTTGTTTTAAAGGCCGTGTGTTGTGGTCCTGAATAATTATTCATACCCAATACCCAAAACTAATACAGTTTATTCCACCACCAATTCAACCATTCCGTTTTAATCTTTTCCACTTCGTGGGCCAGACGTATTAGCCTAGATTTGCTGTCCACTTTTAGTCGAATCTATGAGTTACTCTAATTATATTTTTTTTACGTTATTAAAAGCGATATTCATTAGGAAAATGAATAAGAGGCATCTATAGGGTTCGAAATTAACCGTTATTTTCTCCGAAAACAAAAAAAAAATCGGTTCGAAGCCCTTATTCAAACAATTACTAACAGTATATTTTAGAATTTTCGTATATAATAAATACAGTTAGTTTTCGACTTACGACGGGTTTCCGTTCCGTACTTTGGTCGTAAGTCGAAAATCATACAAAAAATAATAGAAATAATAGACATAACAGGTGTATTCGGTAGCTCGTTAATTGTTTTTATTTATGATATAAATAAATTTAATAATCATACACCCCTGTGATTTTTCAGTCATTGATAAAGTATGTTTATCAAAGATCAATCGGTGTCTGAATTCATATCTTCATTTTTTTAATTCCATCATTTGGGCAATTCCATGATTTGGAGAAAAGCTGCAGCCATATCTTTTATCGCAATTCTTTTTTGGTAGTTCATTGGGTTTATCTAGTTTTTTTCAAATTCTATATTTTTTCTGTAATTAGATATTTCTTAATCTCAATCAAGTCTTGGTTTGTGATTTCCTCCACACCATCTTCCTAAAGTTGATAAGTCTTCATTGTCAATTTCTAGATAAATTGTTTGGCAAATTGTACAATCAAATGGCTCTCTAATCATTTCTACTTCCTAATCCCTATTAACACATTACATGCGGGAAGGGTATTTTTACCGTTTGCGTGCTTTAGTGATTTTTGTCGGAAAAGGTTTATATATATATACAATTTATTTTCATTAGTACTTTACATTACCTGACTTTGAAGTTCGAGTGATAATGTTTTTCATAGAAAAATAAGCAATTAGCCGAAGGACAACGTATACACTGAGAATTACATTCAATGTTTTTTTAATGTTCTAGACTGGACTCCAGAGTATACGATGCTCGTAAAAATGTCATCATATCTTTTGATATTTTCGACTGTGTATTTGGTTTGAAATTGTACATATGTTGTTTATGTTTTTATTGCCTTTTTTGTTTCGATGACATTTCAATTCAAACTAATATTAAAATATATCCAATACTTTGATAATTACGAGATTTTTTGCAAATTAATATATATGTAACGGGAAAATTTTATTTTTGGCCCGCACGTAATGTGTTAAAATTAATTTTCAAAAGAGTTTGTTTCATATTCCATTTATACACGATGTAGTTGCGTTCAACAGTTCTTCTGAGATATTTTTTATTGTATGATAGATGTTATCGTTTTTCCAAAAGTTTGTAAATGTCTAATCTTTTTCTGCTCCTGGAATTGCTTGGGCAAAAGTGATTCTTACATAATACGCTTTGATGTTAGCAATACCACCTTGAAATATTGGCTGTATAATGAATGGTTGTGGTTGTTTATTTTTTCAAAAATAATTTTGATTGCAGTCAATGATGAGGTAATCGACTGCATTATCTTATTTGTACTTTATTTTAACGTATTTCGGGGTATATTTGACAAAACCTGATGTAAATGATTTTTTTACAATCTTTTCTCTTCATCGTAAGTCGAGAATATATTATTAGGAAAAATCGTCCCGTTGTCGAATTTGAAAATCAATTCCATACATGTTGTATTATTTACAGATTAAACTAGGAATATGTGTTATCTCCACAATCAAACACTGTTCAAGTTTTTATTGATTTGGCTGTGTGTGTGTCGGACTGTGCAAATTTACGTTTGTAATTTATCGCAACCTGCACCGTTGATTGTACGAGATTCGATACCGGCTATATTCGCTTTCTCGACCTGGTCTGCGGATGACGTATCCCCTTATTATCATCTTATCACAATATTTTGATCTTCGGTCGTCTTGAAATATATTCAACTCTTTTGTACTCATTTTTTCTGTAGCGGTCCGCTGCAATTTTTCGCGCTTATTTTCGTATATCTTTACAACTCTCTCGATTTTGGACTACGTGATCAATACGTCGTACCGCCACCACTTGTTCGCGACGCTGCAGAGTCTTCCAGATTTGTGTTGTTCTCATCAATCAGTGCAAGAGACTGGTGTCGTAGTCTCGTCGATGATTGTCGGTGTTGGTATGAAATTATCGTACCTAACGCTGAAACCAGTGATCTATCGAGACGACACGTAACGAAAAACAATGCTCTCAAGGGGGCTATCTGAAGTCAGGAGGCATGCCCTCAGACTTTCCCATGTCACTAAGGATAAATCTGTATCAAACAAACAGGAAGAAAAGTCTGCAGTGATGAAAGCCGTCGAAACATTTTCACAAATGGAATACTTAACACAACATCTATTGCCATACAATTCTTCCCATGGGCAGTTGTCTGATTTGTTTGATGCGCAGTCTGTATCTGTGAGTTCATTCTAAATTATTAATGTATTGTGTTCAATTCCTTTGTTTTCATATTTTTTTAAATTGATAAACGCACTCTTTTAATATAAATCGCGAGATGTCATCACACATCACAATGATATATTCTTAAAATTAAAATTTCAGCTCAATTAAAATTCAACTCTGATTTTTATTTAACTGTGAAAGTCGTTAATGTGCGAAGAACGATAAACAAGGCTAAAGATTGCGGTCAATGATGTATTGTAGTGTATTTGCTGTAAATTGAGTATAGATTTAAATTATTTCAAAAAAATTACCTTCATGCACATTGGACTTTATGATGGTTATTATTGTTATGTCACGAGAAACGCCTTTCAAAATTCATTTAGCAATATTATATCAATCATCTTGACAAGCGTATATTAATGTGATACCACAAATGCAACAAGCGCAATATTGACTTTGTACTAAAGGTCAATTCATTCGTATGTGTAATGAAAATTACGGGAAAATGGAAAATCTGTGTGTTTCTAACAATTTTATTTCATTGATAATAAAACAGTATCATTTTCATGTAT
This sequence comes from Philopotamus ludificatus, assembly GCA_022495035.1. NCBI lineage: Eukaryota > Metazoa > Arthropoda > Insecta > Trichoptera > Philopotamidae > Philopotamus > Philopotamus ludificatus. The sequence continues at coordinate 3,628 of JAGXCT010036358.1, read as the reverse complement.
ATGAAAAATTTAGACATTTGCTTTCATTCCCTAATATAAAGATTACATCATTATCTTTTTAGCACATCGATTGCCCTTGGTAACAAACTTTTCGAAGATGACACTGATAAATATTTATCGCTGGAGTTGAAGCAGTTTTTTTTTTATAATCCAAATCATCGTATTTTTGGATTATATTGCGAAATCCTTTAAGGATTCTATGTTTCAATCACTTTGTTTTTTGATTCTGACAATGACTTTACAAAGAAGCTGGTCATTAATTTATGATTGTCCTCAATAGTAAATATCTAGCACGTATTTATTATTTTAACATTTCAGTTTCCGGCCCTCCTGAGATGATTCACTCAGCTACGTTGGACTTTTGATTTTCTTGTTGGTCGCTTTTTGTCTACCACGTAAAATTCTTCAGATCAAAATAACCGCAGGGCACGGCTCTCAAACTGACTTCATTCATTTAGGTTCATGTCAGAAGTTAACAAAGTAATATTATAATTTAATTTAGAATTACAGTAAATACATTATTCTCAGTTATAATTTAAACTAATTTCGGATATGCCATACAAGAGATGCTCTCAGAAATTTTCTTTATTTGTTCATATGAATAATGAAATAATTATTTTTAGCATTGATTTTGATTGATAATATGATATTTAACCAATTCTATGAAAAATAAATAAAAAAATATTTTTATATCATATTGAGAACCATTATGTTTATGGAAACTCGCGATTCGATGAACTCCACTCCCGCATCCCATGGCATAATATTGTGCTCGACTTTACCGTTCGCTGCATTGAAATCAGATGCACTTTTTACTTCTTATCAATTTAACTTCCCTACGATAAGAAAAAGAAGTGCATAACCTTTGATAACCATTTTGTTCAGTGATCCTCAACAATTTATCATTATACATTAAAAGTGGGCGTGTCATGCATTTAAATATAAATAATTATTTGTGATTAGTTTCATGATCAGTGGTTGTGTTGTACGATTACAAAAATAATTAATTGTAATAATGCTGCTGCATTTATAGTTAAAAAAATAGTATACGAGTGGGTACGTATATATATCTTATTCCATTAAAAATTATTTATGGATTGTCTAATAGTATTAACATTGTATTGTAATTAAAAATAATCCATTTGATATTAAAAATATATCATTATTTTATTATAAAAAACGTACTTGTATTGCAACAGATTTTCAACGCAATTTTCTGCGTAAAAATCACAATGAATCGTTTATGTTCACAATGGAATTAATTCATAAAAAACCTCACCCGCGTGAGACACTCTAAAACGAAACATTTCAAATCTTAATTTGATAAGATTTTGTGAGATTATATTCTAAGCTCTTTATGCAATAAAAATACCATGTTATTGAATCTATATTGATTAATTAAAAATTTGAATGAATTGGAAAACTTATTTTTATTTCCGATAAGATATACGAGATATTTTTGTCTTCTGCGTAAATAGTTGCGATCGTTCATTAGCTCGATAAAGTCGTTTAAATTAATTTAATAATATAATATGCATAAACGTAATGGTTTTGGAGTGAATTAATAAACATATATTATTGTTAAATATATTGTGTGCATGTTACACACAAAAGATGCTGCAGAAGAAAGGGAGTATAAAATACAAAGTTAAAGTATTCTCCACAAAAACTGAGACAAGACGCTTATTCCCGTATGCACATTTCTAACCGAGGAACTGCAATATACTTGCAAGTATGGTTATAACACAACCATTTGATATTTAAAATTATTGACAAATGCAAAAACACGCTTAAAATTTCAATAAGACAGTTGGCGGTATAGCCATAAGATCTTCTATAAAATGAGTGAGATAATTAGTTGTAAATATATGTGTTGTATGTATGTCAACGTACTTTTGTGCGTCTCACTTGGCAACCGTCCATGATTGTTATTGATTATGAATTAAATGTATTGATCAGAATATATTTTGGCTGCTAGACACAGAATGAAGCGTGCTGTCAATTTTATATAGTTTTCATTGCAATTATTGTAAACAACCAATGTTAATTGAATACCTGTCCTTGATCGGCTATTCACTTCCTGCCACTCTCACTGACAGAACATCTGACAATGAGACCGAGCAAGTTTTTTTTCTTGTGTGTTACGTCATACGCCTGGTCAGCTGATAGTCAGCTGTTGGCATCTCATCAATGGATTTTTATTTCATTGAACTAACTCTCCTGTAGCGTTTATCCTCGTGATGCTGGTTCATCGAGCGGTTCATTGCCTATTTAATTTATCTCACTCTGTTAGACTTTCCGGTCGGTGAGAGGGAAAACGCTTCCGTGCTAATAATTATATCTGAAAAAGAAGAATATTATGAAAAACATTATTTTATAAAATCGCATAATCCCGAGTTCAAAGGACATGTTTATTTATCTCCAATAGTTTAGACTCATCTAAGCCTTTTTATTTATTAGCGATATAAAATATTTGGCTTATAATATAAATTTATTACTTAATCTCTCGAGTAGATTTTGTGAAATATTTTGAAAAACATAATGTAATTTTGACCTAAATAGAAGATGATATTTTCTAGAAATTGTGTGCATGATATTTCTCATCCATATTATTAAATCACTGAAACAATGCATAATTTGCACAAAACGGTAATTTTTTTCGGATCGTGTGTAAATATTACTCTCTCATATATCTCAAACTTTAATAAAAAAAAATGGCGTTTCTTTCAATTATTTAGTGTACTCTATTGTGCAGGTAAAATTAGAAATCAATATTATTTAAAAAATATTAATTTCTATATTAAATTTCGAACTTTTTGTATAGGCTGTTCAAATGGTGCATTTACGACATTGCTTACGATCCATAATCCCCACTGCACGTTCATAAACCTTCTCACTCGGTTCATCGTCCTCGAAAGGCTAACCATTTTCAACATGGCCCTGTCTGGTATTACACTTTCGGGTTTGGACCACTGTCTGGCGGCAGAGACAAATCAATAGCGATTGTGAGAGGTCATGGAAGAGGTCCATGCGGTGCTCGCGAATGCGCATGCGTGTTTCTCTGTCAACGTTGTTTACAAACTTCCATAATTTGCTAATGCGCGTTGCTCTTACACACGTTGCGTGTCAAATCTCGCGTTTAATCAAAAATTAGTAATATGTAGATTTAAATTTTATTTATATATACAAACAAGGAGAGATAAAAGCAACTTAACCTCTTTTAAAAACAAAATCGCTGTGTGTTTGAGGTAATATTTATTCATTATTTCGCTCAAAAGTACATGAATGAACAAAATACAAGTTTACAAGGTGATCCAGGAATAAATTGTTAAGTAAATTCAGGGTTATGGCATCGTAAAACGTCTCCTATCCTCCAATTTAAAAAAAACATGCGAAACAACTCGAGTTTTTTGGTCGTCATGGACCACGGTGGCCTTATTAAATTGCTGTCAATGTGCACACATATATACAAATTTGAATCATACATACAAGCTATAATTTTAGTAAATTTTCATGTATACCAAAATATCTTTATGGATTTTATTATAATTTTAGTCGATTATTTAAGTTCATGTATGATTATCATCGGTCAAACAATATTGCATGTGGTTCTAACACTCGAATGGGT
>JAGXCT010036357.1:0-44351 GCA_022495035.1 Philopotamus ludificatus | reverse complement strand
TCGTGCAAAGAATCAATGTCCAGCTGCAACGAAAGGGCATCTTCCACTGAAGTAAGAGATCGAACTATTTTTAAATCGTCTGCAAATAGTGAACATTTACATTGAAGGACCCGATGAATATCATTTCTAAATAAAATAAATAATAAAGGTCCTAAATTTGACCCCCCCGCAATACCGGAAGGTGTATATTTAAACATACGACGTTTGGGAGTCGTATTTCACATATTGTTTCCTCTCTGTAAGGTAACTCAAATGTACGAGAATATCCGATAGCCCAAAACTATCTAGTTTTAAAATGAGTCTAGCATGATATACTTTATCAAACCCTTTTTTTAAGTTGTTATAGATAACATCGACTTGGAACCCCTTATCCAGTGACTTAGACACAAAGTTAAACCAATGAAATATCAATGCAACCTAATGCAATAGCAATGCATATTCGACAATGGATATTGGAGTTATGATAAAAAAAAATGTTCCGGAACATAAAAAATGGGTTAAAGACGAGTAGCAAGCATATATCTAATATGTAATCGGTCATTAATTGTCCCAGTTGTAGTAGTAGTACATACGTCCCGCTACGCGAATAGCTATTATCCCTGAAGTTTTCAGCTTCTCTGATCATCGGCTGAAAGGCAAGTGCCAATCAGTGAATCACGACGTAGTCCTGCTCGACGTTAATTTGACTATGCTAATTATTATTCTGCTATGGATCAAGGTTTCGTCCCAAGAAGTCGTGTTTTCCCTTTAGATCCTTTTTACTCTACAACATTATATAATAATATCAAAATAATTAATAACCCTTTCAGAGTCGAGTGTTGTCGCGTTGATCGCGATCAAGGTTGGGTACAATCATGATTTCGTAGATTATACAGAACTATGAGGTGTCCAGACCGCTTTTCGTGCTGATTCGATGACGGATGTGCTAACGGAGATGCTTGTAACATCCGATCAGACGGTAAAGAAAATACGACTGGGCCCTAACCACGTCTGATTATTATTGTTTAAATCCGCGCTGATTGACAGCTCGGCTCCCATGCTTATAGCCAGCGACCTGACCCCTACTGAAGAGCCTATTTAACCTGGAGGACATCCAGCGCAATCCTGGCCTCAGGGTTGAGTTGGACGCGTCTCTGTTGGAGATCACGTAGTGTCCTCCAGGTGGCAAATACCCGCCTCGGGTTAGAAGGCCATTTAAATAATAATAAATAATAATATGCGGCGCTCATGACGTTCATGGGCACACGAATCACCTCCAGTGTGCGTCGTCATAAACGTTCATTTGCCCGATTCTTTTGAACTTTAACTTGGCGTTACATGTAAACTAGAGGGAATTAAGTGATGCTGTTTGTTTTAAAAATCTACAACATATCACAAGAAACATAACCATGCAAATCGAGCGTTGTGTCTCATTCGATCTTTTGTTTAATTAATTATTACGAAATATAACGATTTCTTAATTGAGATGGAAGAGCATATCCTAGTTTACACGTTTGCATAATTTCGTATAGGACAATGGTATATTATAGAGGTAAAATGGTGTATACAAATCGCCAAAAAAATAATTTGGTAAGAAACGGTGCTGTGTACAGATGCAGATTCGTGTAGAAGTCTAATCAGGCACATCATACATCGATTTCTCCAAGCTTCAAAGCTCTTCTGTGGCGTAAATTTCAGTATGGCGTTTAGCTCCTTCAGCGATTCTGTCTATATCTCTACCTCAACGTTGATCAAACGTCGGTTTTTTCAATTATACAGCCTTTTTTAAATAAAACAAAAATTTTATTAATAAAAGAATTTAATTATGAGAACGATTCACAGAAAAAAACAGTAATATAAAGTTTATTTAATTTTTTGGCGTGAAGCAAAAGTTTCTGCCGCCAGTGTAGAACGTTTTCTTTTAGTGTTATTTTTCCATTTCCCGGAATAATAAATGTAGACGTAGGGGTTGATTATCTGCGAATGCGAAACCTGAGGTTTTGTAACGTTATTTTATAATTTTTTGCGATGCGGCAAAAAATTTTGCCACGAATGCCTATTGGCGAGACACGGAGGTTCAGGTAATATTGGAAGTAGATCCATCCATCACATCCACGTTTCGCAGGCATAGGGAATCGATCGTATGACCTAATCCACAGGTAGTCCTCCGTTATTAATGGCTGCGTTTAATTATTTGAATCAATATTCGAGGGCAGAGTTACACCTGCACGTATCCCACATTCGTCCTCGGATGATGCATGCGGGGTTACGGGCCAGTAAACCGAGACCGCATTCATCAACGCCTTATCATCTTAATGCATCGCCGTTTAAAAAGCGACGAATGCGACATGTACTAATCGAAAAATTATGTCGGATCGCGGGACGCCTACCGAGCGCCTAGAGGAGCAGGAATGCGAGAGAGGACCAGTAGGGGGATTCAATTAGATCCCAGTGAGGACCGTCCCGATCTTATCTGCCACTGCTGCACTTGGCCACACGAAGCTTGTCGGAATCCAGCGGTGGCACGTGGTCGGATCGAAAAAAAAATGTGGTCCGAGCGAGTGATGGACCTGCTCCCAAAATTATCGCTTACATCGAAATCGTGCACGGCGAATCCGGCCGCCGATTTTTTTACTCTGTCCACACAGCCTCGAATTGAATCGCAGTCTTGTAATGTATTAATATACAAGATCTACTAAATCCGCTTCCGGAATGTAAATTTGTTTCTTGATGCATTGCCCGCGATTTATCTCTCGAACGAATTAGAAAGGCGCGCGCGCGGCCGACGAGTTGGGATGCTGTAAATTATATCGAGCATTGCTCTATAATTACACGTGCTAAATATCTTACATACGTTTTGTCGAATTAATATTGATGTAATCTATTACATACATGAGCGTGATCACGACTAGTCATCGACTGACCGAACTTATTCCAGTCCATTGTGGATTCAGCGACCTGAAGAGCAGCTACAGGGTTTACATGTTGAAGAAGAGGAAACGAGGGAGTCGTAGACGAAGAAGAACGGGACTAGTTTTCCGATACTATATCTCAGCATCAACCCGTATTTAACCCAGTAATTTAACCCAGTTAATTCAGTAATAAGGTTTTTAGTCTTCTTGTTTTATTGATCTGATCATGATACTCGCCATATCTCCAGATTCTCAAGATCTTGCAATATGAATTCTTCTAATGTTGAAATTTTCAATAAGTGAGCCGTAAATATTTTTAAAGATCATGAATTGAACTTACTTTCTTCTTCTTTGTGTGCTTGGTCTGTTTTCAGACGTAGGCGATCTACTGATTTTTGTCTATCTTTAGCAAGCTGAAACAATTTTTCATTGACTTTTCTCTTCATGATGGTCTATAGAAGGCGATATTCTGGTCTACGAAATAGTTACATTTTTTATCGAACCAAAATTATTTATATTAAATTATTATTAATCATTAGTAATATTCGAAGAGATTTACAAGAAGTCCGTCTACTCACACAATTACCGTTCGTATTTTCTCATCCAATAGTTAGCGTCGAAAATTCATCTTTCATCAATAACACATTACTTGAAAGTTGGAAGCGTTCACGGTTCGAGATGTTCAAGTTTGACTTATCGAAGTATGGTAAAAATTAATTAACGCTGAAAATTATTCATCGCAAATGAAAACTACTCCCGTCTAAGTGTCTGCGAATTTCCATTGCTCAGTCCATCAGTCGATCGCTGAAAGAATCAGCTCTCATTAGCAATAGTTTCAGCGACTAAGAGTCTTCCAGCTCCAGACGCTCTATATAATTTTCTGTAAAAGCTTTTATCTTCTGCCGCCGTCTCAGGGTGGAGAATTTTATTCAGTATACCCTTGCCATCTCAATTGGTGCTATTATATATGTAAAGCAGCTAAAGTTTCATCCCGAAAGAAAAAAGGCTTGATGAAACGGCTCATTCACGAGCCCTACTTTGAATGCGGGCATTCTGAAAAATATTTAGGTCGTAATTCCTTTGTATCTCTCGTGGAATTTTTAATTTATTAGATATTGGCTACCGTGCACGCAGAATAAAACTGCGGCAAATACAACATTTCGCACTGGCCTTATTGAATTCGGACTCGTTTCCGTTTATCTTATATGGGCTTAACTGCGTATTATAAGAGATCTGTGGTCAATGCGATCAGGGTTGCTCAAAAGTTTCTCTTAAAATAATTAAGAATTAAATCTCATTTCACTAGAAAAAATAGGCACACAAGTCATTTGCCTTTGCATCGTTATAAGCCCTCTTCTATTGGCAATCTTCATTAAGTGTCTGAAAATGTCATTACCATTTAATAATCAATCAATTGTTTAAATTCGCATTTAGCAGCAGATACTAACCTCTTCATGTAGTGTGGCTAAGAACGGTTTCAGCTGCTCAGGGATGCATAGGGAATTACTGGTACCTCACAGAATCACTGCTAATTCCAGAATTCCAATTATTGTTTAAATTGGCTTCTAACTCGAGGCGGGTATTTGCCACCTGGAGGACACTTCGCGATCTACGTAGTCCAACTCAACCCTGAGACCAGTATTGTGATGGTTATCTTCCAGGTTAACTAGGCTCTTTAGTACGGGTCAGGTCTTAGGATTATTATTGTTCTGTACTTCTCTATGGTTGCGAAAGATGGACGTAAGTAATAACCAGAATGGAAACGTTTCAACTGTGGTGCTACCGAAGAATGTTGAAGATTCCAAGGACGTAACACTTCAATAATACAACCGTCCTTCAACTTCTTCACAAGGAGCGAGAGCTTCTGAATACCGTCAAACATACAGTAATACAGTAAAACTACGAATACTTTAGACACATTATTCGTGGGCAAAAGTATCGGCTTCTGAAGACCATCATGGGAGGAAAATTAGAAGGTAAAAGAAGGTTGCGAAGAAATAAACCAAAACCCGACATGATAATCTACGTCCAATGGCATTTTTTTTTTATCAAATGAAGATTTTATTAAAATAATTATACTCTATTATTCTTGGAAGCAAAACAGAGTGGAGAAGGCACTTTTGTAATTTTCTGGCGGATGTTTAGGGTGGTTTGAAGGGTTTCGAACCAAAGATTACAATCTAAAAAATCAACCTCTTAGTCTAGGACCGTTTCATCATAATATTGTAGAGCCCTGACCTCATCCAACGCCCTTCTCCATTTTATCCGGTTTGCCATCAGATCGCTTCAATGATGCAGTGTCCTTCTGTATACAGTCCAACCACCTCAGCCTTGGTCTTTCTTTCCTCTGGGGACAGGAAGGCTCGTAAACCATAAGCCTTTTCGGCGGCTGACTGTGCCGTATCCTTCACACGTGATCGGTCCACCGGAGTCTGGCTACTCTGACGACAGCTGTGATCGGTATATCCGGATACGTCTTTCCCTGTCGTCAAATACGGCTCTAAATACTTGTCTCAAAATCCAGGATATCCAGTTAACGCTCATCTTGTTTTGTCAAAGCCCAACATTTAGACCCGTATATTAACACATTGCCTACGGCGGACGTGGATTCCACGTCAAAAGCATATTTGTGTATGTCCGGGGCGCGCATAACACATTTTTTTGGTTAAATACTTCAAGACCTTGAGGAGAATTCCGGCAAATGCATATAAAACCATTTATTCGAAATATTTTATGGCTGTTTTACAAGAAGAATTGATTGATTTATTTGATGTTTCATTTAAGAATTTATTCATTACTCATGTATTGTTTTTATTTAAATATTTTCTTTGAATGTTTTATTTTTGATTAATAAATTCTTACTGGTGTGATATCTTAATTATTCTCTTCAATTTATGACGTTTCTCAACATTCGGGGCTATAAAAACAGCTGTTGTGGATATTAAGAACTATGGCCTGTCCAGCGACCCAAGTGCTATTGACCTTAAAATTTTAAAAGCACAAACATTCGATATAAATATTTAAAATTTACCATTTGAACGACCATTTTCAAACCATGTTTTATAAAAAAAAAAACAATTAAATTCCCAAATTGTTTGATGACTCCTGCTGTGGGATATAAATTATTTTTTTTACAAGAACTATCCAGCAAATGTTGAAGTTCAAGTAATTTAATTTTTGGCTCAATATTTTGATTGATCAAAGTGTAATGATTTTTTTTGTAAAAGACGACGTTTCACCATATTTCGGCGAATGCGCCCCGCCCCAGCGCAAGTTTGACCGCAATACGTAGGCAATGTGTTAAGACGGGCCTGATGAGGGCCATATTGAGCTTGACTTTAGTCTTCATTGAGAGTAATATCGACCGTAGATGCTATTGAAGTCCAAAATAGCATCGTTTTGCCAGCATGGTTCTTCTTCGTACTTCATTATTATTTGTAATAAGTGAGTTGATCTATGTGAATTCCTGGACGGCCTCAACGCTGTACTCTTTGACTCTCAGCTGTTCGAGGATTCGTCCTTACTTAACCATGTACTTATTCGCTGGCATGTATCCTTGAGAGCCGTCCAAAATCTGGCCAGAATAACTATGTTTTGGTCGTTTTTTCATCAAAAATCTGCCGTAGAGAGAAAATTTGGTCAGTCGTTGACCTTCCGGGCCGGAACGGGTAAATTTTTACACGATTTCTGAAATCAGGCACCCCGATCAAAGAGTCCAGGTCAGTTTAATGGGATAAGGTGACCGAGGACATCAGTTTCTTTTTGTCGGACACGGATACGTAAAAATGTAGCCGGCGATAATAATGTCACCCGTGTTTTATGTAAATACGACGAGGTGAGTTTCGGCTTCCTGCTGCTTCGCCGTCGGCCATCTCCACGGTGATAACGAGCCCAATGATAAAACGACTCTTGAAATATGAATAGAAGAGCCGGACTCTCTTTTTTTTCTCTCATCCGTTCAATTCTCCCATAATCTATGAATTATAGATCGAACGGACACCGATAGAATACGGACTGTATGTCCGGCTGACGGCGAGTATTAAACATTTTGATTAAACGCCGCTGAATATCTTTATCGTGTGAGTGCGAGGCGTCGAGATTTGTTCCATTTCGTCATCATTTGCCTTCACCTCGAGCAAAACTGTGATAAAGTCGTCAAGAGGAAGACGCTGGTGCCGGCGAAGAGACACTTTATCACCGTGAACTCGCAACCTCTGTCGCATAAATCGCACAGCAACTAGTTTTGCGAATGCTGCTAACAGCATTTTGCGTTCGTCGGTGATCTGTTCAGTACGCACTCGGCCGAAAGCAATTTGAGCGAAAAATGTTTTATTTCAGACACAGTTCGTCATAAAATCCGAGTGTTTGCAACGCGAATTGCATAATGGATGCAGTGAGCGCTGCGCAACTTGGACATTACCGGGACAGAAATGAGTTTCACAGCACTTAGTTTTAACTAGAAAGTTTCCTAATTTTCCTGGCGACAATACCTGAAAGTAATAAAACCTTATGATGCAGCGCCATTAGCTGAGATACTCTGCGAGTTGCAATTGTGTTGCAGACGTACAACCGTCCCATCAAGAGTATTCATTCTGTTACATTAGATTACATTGTTTTTATTATTTTTTTATTATATTATTGTTAAAAGAAAATGAGTGGTTGGCATTACGGAGTGATACAATTCGCCAACCACGCATAGAAAACATATACATTATTTATTTAAATGACCTATTAACCCTGAGGCGGGTCTTTGGCACCTGGAAGACACCTCCGTATCAACCATGATGTCATGACTGTAACGGACGTTCTCCAGGTTATATTCTCAGGCTCTTCGAATAAGAAGCAGGTCGCCAGCCATTAGCCCGGGAGCCGAGTTATTAGCCCACTTAAAACATAAAAAATATTGAATTAAATTAATTGCTCTGTTATAAGAAATTATACAATTTCATACAATAGATCAACAAAATGGCGATACTTACATTGAAAATATCAACATAATTAGCCAAGTGGTTGAGCAGAGTAATATCTCTGGTTACCGGAGAGTTTCCGAGAGCACCTGTCCTCATATTTGGCGGAAGAAAAAGCACACACGAACGAGCTCGATGGCAGTGAGGTGGCGCCCATAAGGGCAACTCGCACAGTACAAGGGGGCTGTGTACTGCCCCAACCAACTTTCTTTTCTCGAGAGTTACATACTCCAGACAACCCTGAATCCATGCACTGGGGTATAAGCTTGAGTAAAATCCAAATTCCCTCATGTAGAGATATCTCAAGAATTTCTCCTGGATTTTCTCTAGCCTGAGAATATTCGAAGCATCATATGGTGCCCAGTTGATAGATCCTGACTCAAGCAAGCTCCGAACCAATGTATCGTATAGCAACCTTATTACTAAGGTGCTATGTATGTAATGAGAATTTCTCAAGACAAATCCCAATATTCTTGAAGCCCTATAACATACCTCGTATACATGATGAATTGAATCTAAATTTAGAGTCAAACAGAATTCCCAGATCTTTGATTGACGACTGTCTGGGAAGGGTTACGTCCCCAAGCATGTACTCAAAAGTTAGAACGATCTCGAAAATGTCATTTCCTGACATTTTCCAACACTAGGCGGAAGACGATTAGTAAATGCTCATTCGAGCATAGAATCGATATTCAGCTGCAGCGAAAGGGCATCATCTATTGAAGAAACTGATTTATATAGTTTTAAGTCATCTGCAAAAGAGTGATAAATTACAAGAAATTACATGTTAATAAATAAAACGAATAATAATGGTCCCAAATTAGAACCCTGTGGGATCCCAGAAGTTGCATCGTAGACACATGACGTTAGGGAGTTATGTATCACGTACTGTTTCCTTTCCTTTAAATAAGTGGAGAAAAATTGTACGAGATTGTCCCAAAATCCAAAACTATCTAATTTAGAAATGAGTCGACTTTATCAAACGCCTTTTCGAAATCGTTATAGATAACGTCGACATGGATATATATCATCATCATCATCATTTGCCAGTTACAAGGCTCTCACTCGCTGAGGGCACATGGGCCTTACCAAATTCTCGAATGGCAGTCGAGGCCAAAGGAACCTGAGTCTCACACGTGACGTGAGGGCTCCCCTTTCGTGTCCATACCAAGGGGACCCAAGCCGTCTTGGTATGCGGTTTTTTGTAAAGAGTTACCTTCTCTTGGCCATTGCTGGCATTGGACGTACATCTTCTATCTTGTTGTTATCGGATTTTACCGTCTCGACTTTGTCCTGGCAAGTAGAAGGGAGTTTGTCTAAATATACATATATAATAAAACAACAATTAAGTGTATATTATATAACAGTAATTCTCAATCTTTTTGCCTTGTGTGCAAAAAAACCAATTATTATGGATATAGACGTATTAATGCTAAGATATAAATTATCAAATAAAATAACAATTATAAAATATTAATTGACGTATAATTACGTCACGTACGCGAATAATTTTTCAAATCCAAAAAAGTGTCTAAAACTCAAGTTTACTGGCGAAGCTTAAGGGTCTTAGATATTTCCATTAATCGAATGAGCATATTCCTATATAAACAACTTTTACACAAAGCTTTCTGCACGTTTCGGTATTCTGGCATTTGCGGTGAATTGACAGATGTCACACCGGTGTGATCATAGCGGTTACAGGGTCAAACAAAATTCGAGACGACTTGACTTCAATGTTCCCTAATGTGATGATGATGATGATTTCGTATGGCTTTTACTTTGCCATTCTTCGCATGCTTCGTCGTTGTTAGAGTTTCCTCCGCCATTTCGGAGAAGGCTAAGAACAACATTAGTTGGCTACGTAATCCAGGTGCAGGTTGATCCACTAGCCTTACAGAGAGGCAAGCCCCTCTTTGCAATATTGCACGCCTTAGCGATAGTCTAAAACAGCCACCTGGTGCGGCATTGCTTCCATCCGAACGAGTTTCCTCGTTGCCGCTACGGCTTACCAAGGATTTATACTGGAACTGGAAAAGGACGGAGCGAGTTTTGTGGCAGGAAAGCGGAAATGTGATGGGGAAACGAACTATCCTGGCATTTGCCTTTTGAACGGCTAGGAAGCCGGGTCAACCTAGCCCAGGATAGTCGCATCTCTACACCAATTACTGGTGACAGAGATACAAAGAATTGTTTCGGGATGCCTCTACGTGGTTATTCAAAGCATGCGTTTCTACAGACCTTGACGTGATTAATTCTAAGCATGCTTTAAGTCTTAAGCAGTTATTAGTTAGTCAGCAGGTTAGGGTCTTCCTTCCCAGGGCACACCGGCCCTGCGGTGGGAAACCCGCCAGGTGATATCCATGTTTTGTTCCGTCGTCAATCTGGAGAGGTAATCTGATTTTGAAGCAATTAGCCCTTCTGCGTTGATCTGGTAAATTCTTATTGAGGGGCTTAAAGGTAGGGCCATGGCCAAGCAGGTCGGAGCGTAGAAATGAGTAAAGTAAAAAGCTTCTTGAATCATATAACAAGACGAGTAGTTTCTAAACTGTGAAATAATGTAATAATTCATCGATTTTCGCATTATTTTAAAATATATTTGTCCCGCCGCCGGTAGACCGACCGCTTAATTCTCGAGGCACGTGTCACTAGTATACGTTTCACTCGCACTTGGCACATCGTACCGAATGCGAGCGAGAAAAAACATGCCTATATCAGGGAATATTGTTGTTTTTATTATTTTTTTCGCAATTGCGGACAATTAGAGTCAATGATTATTTATAATATTTATTCTTTAGGCTTTTTTAAACAAACACAAAAAGTATGTGACGTGTAAGATTTATTTTTTAACTTACATTATCGTAATAATATACATGTTTACCTACAGGCCATAACACTGCTTTACTTACTTCCCACGACACTCTTTCTAACAAATGATACGTTTTATTCGTTACTCGTCCACAGTAGTATATTTTACATTTCATCGAGTGAGATCATAAAATGTAAGTTTTCCTATCCTCGGAAATGGAAAAACGATTATTTTTTCTCTCGCAAAGCTCCTGAAATGTGCCACTAACACCATCTATTGCCGATTAAGTTCACCGGAGTGCTATACAGGAAGCAATAAAAGTGTGTTTAATGAGCGTGAAAATAAGCCATTCTCGACGCCCCTTGTGAATCGAGGCTAAAACAAAAGGCCGGGATCCCCCTCTGGCCCGGCGATTGGCCACGTCGAGCGAGGATCCTCGACCAATCAACAGGCTGGAAAAAAAATATTTTCCTCGTATCGAATTACACTATGGCGAGCTTTCGATGAATGGGCCACGCGCTCGTGACTCGACAACACTCGATGCCCTCCGACATACGCACAACTCCGCCGACCGACAGTCTGCGACCCCTGATATAAGCAATCACCCACGTGCGATTGACTGAAATTTCGTAAGATACGCTCCGATCCGCCGAATAAAATGTAAACAACGCATAAACGTCAATGTTTTCATACTTCAATTGCCACTTAATCTTTTACGAGCGCCATTGGGACATTGTAGTATTTTGTCGTTCATTACATATAACTGTCCCATATATCCAGAGTTAATTGTGGGGGCCCCGGTGCTGTCCCCACAAAGAAGTCAGCAGGAGGTCCGCGACTACTATGGGCCTTGTCATACGCTGATACCAGCATGAATAAATATTGAATGTTGGTGCAGTGTGATTCTTTCATGGGGTCCATTTGGATGAGACACTTTTTTTGAGTGCGGGTACATGTGTAGGCTCCGGTGGGATTTTGACAAAGGAAAAAAGAAGCAGAGCTTGCCACATTATTTTGATAAACATACACGTGAGATGACGAAGAAGTCAGTAAATACAAGGTTTGGTTAAAATATAAATTCACAATTTCTGTTGTTGTGTTAGTACACTCGTTTCTGACGTATCTGGACATTGAACATATATAATAAATTTTGAGGCCCTCTTTAATTTTTATATTAGCTTCTCAATGATCTCGATGTTACAAATGTTTATATTTTTCTAGAAAAATTCAGAGGGCCCTTAGAGGCCCGTATGCCGAGGGCCCCGATTGCTTGCATCGTTTAGTCTCAAGGGAGCTACGCTCCTGTACATATGGTTCGAAATATGACCGTTAGGGTAGTTACCTGAAAGCATGTTATAGCTGACGTTATTCATTTGTCTATTAAATTTAAAGAATATTGCTTAATTAATAATTATTTTTGTTAAAAAAAATCGTTTTAAGAGGTGAACTTTGAGGCCCCTGGATTTATGGGGCCCCAGACGCGCGCCTTATGCCCCCAGAGGGAAATCCGCCACAGACGCTTGCAGAAAAGACGTCGTTTTTTGAGACAGAAAAGCCGAAGAAGCTAAACTCCAGATCGAAAATTGCGTTTCAGGAGTGGGGATTACTTTAAAGAGCACAAAATTAATACAATCAATCCTTCTATAGCGCTTCGTGCTATAGAATGGCGTGTACGACAGTCCCTCCTATAGTTTTACTTTCTAGATCACTGTTTTCTACCAGTGGCGTACTGTGGACTTGATGTTGGGTGTGCTGAATGTGGAAAAATAAGTAATATCAATGGAGAAAAAAATGCTCATAAAACTAAAACAGAAAGGCACACTCAAATCTTGTGTAGAGGCGTGCCGTCCATGTGTCCAGATTGTGCGGCGCACACAGACAAGAAGAGATAGAAGACAGACAGAAAAATAATAATTTATTTAACTCTCTTGAAATCGTAAAAAAGATCGATTAAAAATTCCTATCTAATTTTCATAAAATGTTTATTTATTGTAAATTCTGCACACAGTTTTCAGATACTGACGGTGAGCTACTGAACTCGTATAATGTAACAGTGGTATCTAATCAATCAAAATATCTGTATAGCGAATTTCCAGTGTAAAAATCAGTGGCGTACGGTGGACTTGATGTTGGGTGTGCTGAATGTGGAAAAAAAAATACATTTTTTAAAGAATTTTATTATTATTTATACACAAATTTTTCAAATAATATCAATGGAGAAAAAAATACTCATAAAACTAAAACAAAAGGGCACACTTTACGATAGTTCTATTGAAAAATCTATGTCGCAAAAACGAAGAATATAATTAATGTATTAAATTCATTAAAAAAAACTACATTTTTTTTTCACATTCAGCACACCCAACATCAACACCAACGTACGCCCCTGGTAAAAATATATTATTATCAAAAAATATTATATATAAGAGAATTTAAATGTAATAAATCATTAAGAGAAGACATTCGTAATGGACTGAAACAATACTGAATCCATGACCTTCATCCCTCAAGTGATTAATGATCAATTGATGATGAAGCAGTGATTCACCGTAATTGAAATCAGCCTGCCGAGCAGAATAACTAAAATAACAGACGTCATAAAAGCAATCCAAGTTGAAGTAGAGTATTCGAGTAAAGTATCGCTGACTCAAGATCCAAGATGATAGATACTTTTGGATCCAGAAGGCCCAGAAGATGTATATCTAGATGTAAAATAATGGACCCAATTCGCACAAGAGATACGTCCATAGACTATCGTAAAAAATATTTATTACAATTTATCAATAAATAAAATGTTCGGATAACATTTTTAATAAAATTAATATCATCTCGACAAAATTATTTCATTATAAAAAAATATGTATAACAAATAAATAACCCTTTAACCGCTATGGTCATTCCGGTGTGACAACAATTCGACACATGCTGGAAGCTTTGTATAAAAATTATTTGGATAAGAATTTGTTCATTCGTCTCATGGAAATATCCAGAACACATAAGTTTCGTTATTAAATCCAAGTTTTAGCTACATTTTTACATTTAAAAATTATTCATCATCATGATTCATTTATTTAAATAAATAATTTCTTTACAATTTTACATAAACATTGGTCGATTTAATTAATATTTATTAATTAATAAACAAATGGTAGAATCGTTCATACAATATCAGTATGATACTCGGTTCGGCGATCATGCACAAACAAGTATTGGCGTAAAATAATGTAAACCACTAAGTTTTATGGATAAAAGTTATGCTCCATGTCTGACCATGATCATAAATTGCATTTTTAAATAAAAATATTACGACGCAATAAACCATAAAAATTTTTGCACACGAAATGTGATGCTGTAAAACGTAATTGGTAGATTTTCATAAACCAGCTTATTTTAAGGATCACATAAAACGAAAATCAAACATAATTTATAAAAATGAATTAAACGATCGTTTTTTGATTTAAAAAAATTAACGTAGCCTCATATTTACATATTTATACGAAACAAAATTGTATTTACGAATTATCAGCTCTCGAGACTCGTCTGGTCTTTATGTAAAACTTGTCTAACGTTAAGATTAATTCTAGAATCGCACACGTAATCTTCGAAAGGTTTCCAAAATTTGTTATAATTGCATTTCTCAAATATATCATAATGTTCAATACTTTTTTTATGCACTTCAAAGTCGTGCAAATAACTTGAATAATCTTCTAATTCCCATGGCTTATCGTCGGATTTTAAAACACGTGGCACTGCGTGATAACATAGTCTCGACTTCTTAGACATAATGATAATATCACCACTGTGTAAATATATAGCCGACGGTTCGATATCTTTCGATTCGCCGCCGATTAAAAATATAGCCGATTGTCCAAAGCTGAAATAAAAATAGATTTTTATCAAATTATTTAAATAAACCGTAAATTTAATCATTTTATTACCTGATTGATACCAACGGTGCGTCTAAATTTTTCTCAGAATGATCAGTATGAGGTGCTAGCGTCGAATCCAAATGATAATAATTTACTATAGAAGCCTCCGCAGAATAATCGTCAAAACCAAAACATGCCGTTATCAATCTGCACATTTCAGCTAAATCCGTCGGAAAATCGTGTCTATTTTTTTCAGTATACAACTAAAATAAAAAATGATTACGTTAATATATTATCAGATTAAGGCGATATATAAAATTATACCTTGGAATCCCAATCGTGATGATATCCGAGGGTAGCCCATCGTAACGATCTCTTAAGCTGTTTAGCTTTGTCATCATCACTATTTACGTAAGCACTCCACCAATCTTTAATATCACTTAGATCGTTGTGTATATCTATATTTAACTTATGCGGCTTCTTTGGAAAATCACGTAGACACCTTACTATCCAATATCGTTGTCCGATGTTATAGAACGGATTTTTTATAAAAATAACACCTTTGTTTTTATTTATCGTAAATGCTTCCCATTCATTGGGCGGTTTCAATCCGAACTTGAGCCATTCCAAATGATCGGTACTCGTTTGACGAGTATCAATTTTAGTCACATTCTATAATAATTAAATTATAACATTATTTATCAGACAGATTTAATATTTTTCTTTAGTAGGCTAATAGTATAGAATATGAAATTAATATATAATATATTATTTAAAATCATATTCAAAATCTAACCTATGATATTAATAACTAGATTTGTTAAGCACATACTGAATATTAAGTACTAACATCTATTAATTGCTTTTTATTGGAAAAATTAAGAGGTAGTGACAAGTCGGGAGCATCCTTGCGCGCTTTATAATATTTAAAAGCTCGGCGAAACGCATCGTCTGACATCTCCTGTCAAAACACTTGGCCACAACGAATAATGTATCGACCATCGTTCGTTCTCGAAAAAAATTGGATACACAGTTAAATTTAATAAAAAGCCCTAGAGAAATTTACATATTTATATCACGTACGTGAATAAATTTAAATATGTGACGAAAATTCGAATTTAGTAAAGAAATTTATGGGTTCTAGATATTCCCATCAATCGAATAAATACATTCCTATCCAAATAATTTTTACACAAAACTTTCAACACGAATCAGTGACATATGCGGCGAATTCACAGTTGTCACACCGGGATGACCATAGCTGTTAAGGGTTAATAAAACATTTTTTAAACGTACAGTTTTTTGTAAAGAGTTTTCACTCCTTTGGCCATTGCTGGTATTATGGACGTGTATCTTCTACCACTGTTGATATCAGATTTTATCGACTGTGTCCAGGCAAGTTGAAGGCGGTTTACTTCTCTAGGCGTTATCTGCTTATAAACATAAACTATACATAAACTATATTATATTAGTATTTTTTTACCAATGTTACAGCTATAAACGCCTACTATTTATATAGCTTCCGAAAAAATATAGATGTCTTTATGATACTGGTTAGAGAATGAATGTGAGTCAAAATACTCATTTCCATTGTTGGACAAAAATAAATCTGACGGAGCTGTCAACCTAGATGCATACTGGCAACATTTACATTGGCATGGGCGCTGTCATGTAGTAGTAGCTTATTTCTGATTCTATACCGATATTATAAAATGAATAATAACTCAGAGGATGCCTCTTCTGATAAGCAAGACGTTGAAAAAACTCCGGTGAGTCATATTCATATATAATTAATTACGAAATCTGATTTTTAATGGTCATATCCATATTTTTTTACAATATCAGAGTTCCACTACATTCTAACACTAAAAATTAATTTAGATATAATATAGAACGACGTTATTCCTTGTAATTATTTATTAACGACATTATTCCATTTTTTTAGCCACCTATACTATCCGAGGGTAAACAAAAATTAATAAATTGGATAAATAAAGACTTTAGAATTGTGATGACGGATGGCCGCGTACTTATAGGATACTTTTTATGTACAGATAGAGACGCCAATATAATCTTAGGTACGTAATTAATTGATATTTTTTTAATTTAGTATTAATAATATTTAATAATTCAATTATAATTACAGGTACCTGCGAAGAATATCTTAGATCAGAAACCGACGGCGAAGAACCACGATTTTTAGGCTTAGTAATGGTTCCCGGTAGACATATTGTTTCAATTCAGCTAAATGATAAAACACAACGAAGAAATCCGACAAGAAAAAATGTATCGTGAAACAAAAACCAAATTTTATGTGTATATCGCAAATATTGTGTGAAATAAAAGGCTAAAAATGTAAAAATCGCAATTTATTATATTTATTATAATTAAAAAAAAATATAAAATATCTATCATATAATTAAAAATAAATTATAAAAATACAAAGTTTTAATAACAAAATAAATATTAAGATCGATGTTAATGCAATTAAAATAAATAATTTTGTACAAGCGTTCATGCAATAAAACAGACGCGGTTATAGATTGTTGTGAGAATCTATAGCCGGTCTCGAATTTTTCGATTTGAATAGCTTCAATAAATACGTCAGCTTATCCTGTATCAGCTCTAATTCCCAATACGTATTGTTGGAATCGTTTTCGAACGGATTTATTAAATTCTCGTCGGGTATTATTTTTGTATAATTTTTAAGTTCCTCCTTGAACTTTTCGAAAAATTTCAATATATTAAGAAGATCGGCGGCGAAGAATCTTTCGAAAAATCTCGACGACAACAGATTTTTCGAAAGCCTCGTCGGATGAGTCGGAT
Source organism: Philopotamus ludificatus (assembly GCA_022495035.1). Taxonomy (NCBI): domain Eukaryota; kingdom Metazoa; phylum Arthropoda; class Insecta; order Trichoptera; family Philopotamidae; genus Philopotamus; species Philopotamus ludificatus. The sequence continues at coordinate 26,992 of JAGXCT010036357.1, read as the reverse complement.
ATTCATCGTTGAAAAAGTTGACTTTCGAACACTCGTTTCTAACGTTTGTGTCTTCGTCTTGCAAAAGTAACACGGTCGACGTTAATATAAAGTATTTGATTAAGAATATTTTCTCTTTACTGCCGTAATTGTTCAAACGTTGATGATTCGCGATATTAGCGAGATGCTGAAGACTTATCGCACTGTACAATCGTTTCTCTTCGTCGTAAAAATTGACGTTGGACATGTTTTTAGTCAGCAACGTGATTTTTTCCAAATACGTCATCGTAGTTTGATTCGGCGAGATTATAAAGCGAGACGTAATTACGACGCAGATCAACGGCAACAAGTAACCCTGATCGTAATCGTCTTCTTTGATAAAATTCAACAGAGTATTAGTCGTCGTTTCATCTATAATATCTAATATGTCTATCTTGTCGTACTGAGTGAGCAAATAGATTATTTCGATATTTCCTATTTTGGCATCTTTCTTCTTTTTTAGTCTTTTTAAGAATAATATTATGAGTTGTTTGATTGTATGGGGGCCTAATACAATGTCTCCGGTTAGTTTTTTTTTTAAAGCCGAAAATACGCTCTCGATCGTAAGGTCAGCCTCGGACAACGATATTTCGACGAGGTTCAACAAATGCCTTTCGTCGCAATTCAATATTACGTTATATACGGCGACGTGGATCCAATTATTCAGACCGGAATACAAATTATATCTGAATTTTACGAATTGAATCGAGTGTAACGCGGAACGTAAACATTTTTCGTAATTCATGATGTCTTTTATTTTTATTTCAAACATTGTTTCTACGTAGAGAGCTTTCACAGTTAACGACGAGTCCTTTCGTCCGACCATTTTTCCCGTTTCGTAGAGCATTCTTTCGAATTCGGACGTACCATTGAACGTATATTGATTCGGCAGATAATTTTTGATATTCACGTGGAATTTTATATAGTTGCGTAAAACGAGCAAATTTCCATGTAATAAATTATCTGTGTGAAACGAACCTTTATTCAAAACCCAATATTTATGGTACACATCCGCCGAATAGAAACCCTCGATAATTTTGGCACATAAATTTCTGACGGCGTAAATAGGACTACCAAGCATTTTATTCAACGGCGTGAATAACATATCGATATCCGGCATATTGAGCACTTTCTCGTTAAGCCGTTTTTCGTATTTAACGTACAACGATAATTTGAATAGATTATAAAAGAATCTTCTTCCCGTGTGCGATAAAAGTGATAGTATCGGAATTAAATTCGAGTGGCTCATTAGAACGTGTTTTCCTTCGGCGGACGCAGCAGCTTTTATAGTATCCGAAACGTATAGCCATAGTTTTGGATAATGAGAGAATAACTCGTCGACCGATAACGACGATTCCATGCTACCCGAGGGACTCTGCGATTGCTGCTGTCCGATTAATCGCAATGCCAAAGCTCCGTACAACTGCAAAGCGGCATTTCTACAACAAACAATAACATGAAAAACCGAAATAAATATCAATAAACAATCATTTAAATATGATTTACCGAATTTGCCATTGTTCGCTATTGATATATTTGAAACACAATATCGTCAGCCGCGATATAAATTGTAAATTGACGTAAGACAACGTACTATCGTTGATTATTCGACATAAAATATGCAATATTGTGGCTCGTGGTATATCTTTATAAGAATCCTTGTTGACGTCTGTCGAAGGTTGATTCGATTTGATATTTTTCAACAATATTCTCATTGCTGTGTGATATAACGGCTGAAATCATTCATTAAATTTATTAATATCATATTAATTAAATAAAGATATGCGGAGTTGTGCCCGTAATATCTTGAGATTGGTAGCTGGGGGCCATATGGTCTATATGGTCAGATTGTGCGGCGCACACAGGCGCCGGAAAATATGGGGCGCCCTTAAAATCGACATTAAATAATATGGATTTAGAGCTTGAGAGGCCCCTGGCGCAATTCAATTTTGAGGCTCCCCCCCCTCAAAATATTTTCACTATCCCTACACCCTATAATGTGCATTATAACGTTATTATTTATTATTATTATAAATGTATGTAAAGTATCATCGATAGGAGTAATCAGCTGTCCAGATCTGTTAATCTTCCGGATCTGGAGAGGGTTGAAGAGTTTCTTTATCTTTGATCACTACTTACAAGTAACGGAAATTGTGAGCCGGAGATAAGAAGGCGAATAGGGATGGCTAAAAATGGAATATCAAAGTTATCGACAATTTGGAAAAACAGGGGGATATCCAAAAAGACAAAAAAATGTTTATTGCAGAGTTTGGTATTCTCAATTTTTATTTACGGTGTAGAAACATGGACCATAAAGGGAAATATGAAAAAGAAAATTGACGCCTTTGAAATGTGGTGATGTCGATGTCTGCTGAGAATACCATGAACCGCAAACGCACAACTTGTCTGTCCTGAAAGAAATGGGGAACTACAAAGACTGACTTTCAACCCTGTCTTAAAAGGATTCTTCAATACTTTGGGCATCTCGCCAGAAGAAACGAAAACCTGGAGAAGCTCGTCGCACTTGGAAACGTACAAGGACGCAGGGTAAGGGGCAGGACGCCCACCCACTGGAGCGACTAAGTGAAGACTGCCACAAGCCCACCGTAGTAGCTGCGATGCAGAATTGGATGCAGAGTTGGATGCAGAATTGGATGCAGAATTGGATGCAGAATGCAGAGAATCCTGGAGAGACAAAATCAATAATTTTCGGAACAAGAATGATCACGATCCTCAGACATGAGGGTGCCGACCAAAGAAGAATGTAAAGTGAGAGAAAGAAAAACAAAATCAAACTTTTAATTAATTTTATTAAATTCAGGGGAACATTTTGCCTTAAGGTAGCTACGTGCCTGAATCCATGGAACAAAGTCTGTGGGACAGTCAGTGCATATGGTCTGAAATATGACCATTAGAATAGCCACCTGAAAAACATGCTGGCGTTATTCGTTTGTTAATTTAATTTAGGTAATACTGTGTGGCTGTCATGCTTCGCACCTAAGTTTAGGACACAAAAAATGAGATGTTACGATTGTTGGATATGTATACCTACGAACCTTTATCGAGGATGGGCGGCCTGCTACGGTACCGAAAATAACTGCCATCCGAAAGACAGGCCACCTGCATAGGCCATGCCATTAGCGACAATATGCTAATAGACCACATTTACCAAAATTACAAGCAGTTGTGGAATATTAGCGGATTTTTATCAAAATGTATTACCTGGGACCCGTGCTAATCCGTTCTTACGAAATGGTTGATCAAGAAGGGGAACCGTACTAGATATAAATAGGGCGCCTCGAGTTCCAAACATTAGAGTAGCCGGTTTATTGTTGAAACCCGAGTGTCAGACGAAGATGCATTCCAGAGGTGATTCTAAGATTAGAAAAAGCACATTCTACATGTTTTTTTATTAAACCTCGTATTTACCTTGCTGGTTCGAATATCACTCGCCACTAGTCTATGCAACAATATCGATAATCCGGCACTCTTCCTGGTTATGGATGATCCCTCATAATATTCGCATGTGACTTCATGTAAAAATTCTTCTAATATAGTCGAGAGCATCGCTTGATACGGATCTTCCGGTAAACCAGTTAAAAATTTAATAGACGCACCTTAAATAATCGATTCATCATTAATAAAATATTTAAAAAAGATTCACTCAATAAAAATGCAGTGTTTACCTAAACTTATTCCGGCGAATTCTATTGCGCCTTTAAGTCTACATCTTCTCAATACGCTGGTGCAGACGTTCAGACACTTTCCGATATCAACTTCGTTCTTTAACATTTTATGGTGTTTCGTTATGATTGTATTGGACACTTCACAGCATATCTGTAATCATATTTTTATATTTTATTATTATGCAACGACTAGTCTAATTAGTCTCATCGTCTCATGGGTTAAAAATTCTCGAGAAAGTCGTTGAAGGGAGGATTCATTGATTTAGAAAATGCTTTTGATCTTGTACAATATCAAAAACTAATAAAAGCATAAAAGCACATCAGACTTGATAAAAAAGATCAAAGGCTTTTAAATTTTAAATATGTAATGGCACTAGTCCACAGTATTAAAGCTAGAGGACATCAGTGGCGTACCATGGTGTTGAAGTTGGGTGTGCTGAATGTGGAAAAAAAATACAATAATTCTATACTGTATTTTTTTCCACATTCAGCACACCCAACATCAACACCAACCTACGTCACTGGTGCCTACAACAGTTCGAACGTAAGTTCGGAGGTAGAAATCACCACTAGGATTGAGATGGTGAGAAATATCTTTATCAAAAATGAAAAACATTTTATGTTTTTGCTGACTCTCCTTGAAGATCCGTGTCTGAACTCTGCAGTGCTATGTGTGGTCTGTACTTCTGTATGATTACGAGATATGGACGTTGCTGGTAGCGAATAATAACTTGCTGGAAGGGTTTGAAATGTGGTGCTACAGAAGAATGTTGAAGATACCATGGACGGAACACGTCAAGAATACAACCAGAATACTTCAACTTCTATACAAGGAGCGAGAGCTATTATTCCTGGTCCAAAGTATCGCCTTCTGCTAACCATCATGGACGGAAAAGTGTAAACGGTGGTTGCGAAGAAAGAGGTAGTTAATTTCCATAACTAGACTGGGTTGGAAGGTCCAGATTTGTTCCAGCTCCGCAAAAATAAAGAAAATACAAAGACCAGTAGATCGCCTAAGTCCGAAAATGGATAACCATAAAAAAATATTAACAATAAATTATCAGAATCTTACCTTCAACGTCAGCCAAATATTGTTTGTCACCAATTTACACAAATCGGAGAGGTACGCATCTTTTCCCGTAAAATCCGTTTGATTCTGCGATTTTTCAATGAGATATATTATGCTCTCGTTGATTTCAGAGAAGCTCGGCAGAACCTGTTTATCCGTTGCGCTACTCTTCAAAGCGATTATTTCTAGTACATGCAATGTAATTTCGTTAATTATAAATATCAATTTATTCATATCGGTCGGCTCGATCACAATTCCCGGAGTCTTGATGTACGCATTCATCGCCGACACAATCCCGAACAACGGCTGTCCATTGTTAATCGCATTGAGTATGTCCAGTTTATACGAATCAAACTGTTCCGATATTTTATAATTGAAATAATCAATCATTTTCATGGTGCCGCCGTTGTTCAGTTTTGGCGTGTTAAAATTACCGTCCATTACGTTGGAGTAAGCGATCAATTTGAATAGAGGGATTCCGCTGTCGACCTCGTAAAACATTTTGCTATTGCACGCAACGATCGCTTTTTTGAACAAATCTTTTTTAACTTTGTTGAAATACGTAGATTTCAAGTAATACTGCACGAGAATGCTAACGGCAACGTCTTTGACGTCTTTCGCGCAATCCTGTATGCTATTGATCAAGGCGATGATGCACGCGTCGTCGTTGAAACGCCACTTTTTCTTTTTTTCCAAGTATTTTACTAGTTTTGATTCCGGTTTGGTGAACGTGGCGCTCGTGTTCGGCTCATCGTTGTTGTATCCTCCCTGTATAAACTTCATAACCACTTTATACATCAGTATAGCCGTCACTTTACGTTGATAATTTCCTTTGCTCGTTAAATTCTCCAATATGAACTCGTAGACCAACGTGAAAAAATATTCAAATTGATTCGTATACTGGTTATCTTTTTGTTTTTTGTTAATATAAAAGCTAATAAACGAGTCCCTCATGATAATCAAAAACATGGTGAAGCACTTTAAAGTATTTTGACGAAACGCCGACGAATCACAATTTATATTATTCCTCAAAAAATCGATCATTATTTCCATTTCGTCGGCCGAAGGTGTAATCGACGACGAACCGTAACTGGTGATGACTTGAATCGCCTGCATTCTAACGTCGTCGTTTTTATGTCTCAGACCCCTCAAAATTATTTCACCCTCGGGGGTTTTATGCACGAGAGGTTTCCACAGTTTCAGCGTATGTCCGGCTTTACGACTCAACTTCAGTAGAAACAAAAACGAATAAATCACGCCGTCATCATCGTAGCAATGTTCGTAAAAGCTATTCAACAACATGAATATTACTTGCGGATATTGTTTTATCGTCATCGGCATCCAATACGTTAACACGTTCCGTCTGACGTCGTGCTCCTTCGACATCAGTAATTCTAATAACGTTTTATAGAATATAATATACCAATCATCGAATAGATGATATTTGTCAAGCATTGTTCTATATAAACATGCTCCGGCCGAGACTAGACTCTGATTTTGCACGCTAAACCGTAAACCGGCCAAACAACACGTGTTAAAGAATAAATAATTCATTTGTTTGATGTCTAGACACGGTATTAGTTCACATAGCGTGTAATATTTTCCTTTGTTCCACGGAAATAAGAACAAACTCTCGAGGAAGTGATCCAAAATGCCGCGAAGCATTTGAAAACATTTGCTCAATATTCTAGATACCATTTCTCTGATACTCGTTAGCGGATTCTCCCAATTGTTATATAACATTACGAGCAGCGAATAAACTAAATCAGCGGGTATTTTATCCTCGACGTTCCAATCGATGACTTTTGTCAGTATCGTATTCATATTTCTGAAGCACATACTCGTAAGCACATTATACGACATGCAAGACGTTAATGTAATCTCTATAGATATCACGAGTATCTTCTCGGATATATTCCATAGCTCCGGTGTTGAGAATATGACGTTGGAATGAAACACTCCGTTGACTAGCGCCATTATACCGACGCAATGAGGATTCACGTTGATATTGCTTATATAATTATCGATGCCTTCGGAAAATGCATACATTTTGTCGTAAACGTGATCCAGCTTCGTTTCTTTGTGTTTTAGCGGGAGGATGTTGATAACGCTGCATAGCGCAGTACCGCACACGTATTGTACTTCATTATTAGGAAAATCGAGAAGTAAAAGATTGTCTAACGTTCTATATAAATCTAATATGAGATTACATTTTGTTAAGTTTTTCTCTAAATCTACATTCAAATTATTAGGATCTTCGACGATATCGCTGCATTTTCGAATCAAATCCTGTAAAAATAAAATGCGTTTTAATTCAATCCGATTTAAATATTGCAATAAAACCTTACCCTAAAATCGTCCACGTTAATATCACAAGGGCTCTGCTGAAATTTTGTAATGAAAATTTCAAACGCGTTAATGTTTACCAGCATCTTGAATGTTTGTTATTTTATTAATCGCACAATTTTTTTTGTTATAAGGAATGTTACGTTGAGATCACGTTCAGTGAATACTTCCGCCCTTCGCCATCTTAAACACGACGAAACATAAATTATCACTCGCACTTATACAGATGAATATATAGTTAATATCGTCACAATTACCATTTGTTTGAATGGCCTCTGTTTTCTAACTCTATCGATCGACGGATTCGATACACTGAAAAATTACGTCACGTTAAAAACAACAATGAAAAACTTCTCGATAACAATTTATTTATTAAAAAAAATAACAATATATACATTTATCTACATCTACTAAAACGTACTCTGAACAAAATATCTGAATTATTAAATTATGATTATCGAATGATACAACAATATACGTAGGTAAATAAAATATACGACGATTAATAATTAGCATTCAACAATCAGAAGTATTTATTGCAAAGTTAAAATAATTAAATTAAATTGTTTTTTAAGGCAAAAAAGTATTCTAAATTTCTCCGATTTGATAAAATAGTTAATAAAATATATGCAATGAAACTGGGTGATCAGAATCAAAATGTCAGATATGAGGATGGTTATACAAGTAAAGAAGAAATGGCCGAACTGCTCAAAAGAATAAAATATAAAAGTAACTATAAGAAGAGAAAAGAGGAATCTATCTACGCTAAACCTTTTTATTTTATTTTATTTAACAGTAGATAGATGGCATTACGATAAGATCCAAAGCGCTATCTACTCATAAATGTTAAAAAACTTATATAAATTATAATATATTATTGTTACCTACAAGCCATGACAATGGTTATTAGCTTATGAACAAGGGAAAGTCGGGAATGAGAGGAATTTGGATAGTTAAAGTGCGATATTAAAACTATCCAGATCCATTTCAACATCAAGAAGCATTTTTGTGGATTGCTAGGATTGATTGGATTCGTGAAGATTACTTGGAATACTACAAAAAATATTATGACTAAGTAGAAGAAATAATTGCCAGAAGACGCCCGTCGTGCTTAGCAATATATAAAGGCATAAAGAGAAGGAAAAGAGGGGGTTATGGGAGGGGCTACTACCCCGGGCCTCGCAATATTATTGGCCTCAACTCGGCAAGTCAATATATTAGACAAAATTAAAGAGAATGGCGAAACAAAACAAAATTGAAAACTATTTATTTCCTGTACTATGTATTTCCTGAGTTTATTTTAAATATTGAATCTTTAAGATATTAGTTGCCCCAAGCCACGCATTCTCTCTGAAAGATGCTGGACTGGAGTGACGAGGGCCATTGATTTTTTCTACTCGTTCTAATTCCTGTCTTATGATTGGTTTTAAATTTTGTTTTGCTTTGTCCTCCCCTAAATTTTTGTCTAAAATATTGAGTTGCCAAGTTGATGTCCCTAGTATTGTGAAGCCGGGACAGCAGCTCCTCCTGTCCCGTTCTGATAGGCCCTGAGAATAACCGTGTCAAGACTATGACCGACTGGAAGCGTTTGAAATGTAGTCCTACTGTGGGAAGTTAAAAATTCCATGGACGGAAAACATCAAGAATGAAACCTTACTTATACATCTTCACAAGGAGCTTCTAGATATTATTAAACAACGTAAAATTACCGAAGTATTGACTAACATAGGCAAAAGGCAAACGGTGGTTGGGCAGAAGGAAGTTGTTGTGACTTCAAAACATTCCCAAATGGACCAATTTGGAATTTTTAAAATTGAGAACCATCTAAGAACGATACAGGAAGGCCACAAGAATTTAATAGATATGATATACATGCCCTTCTATAATTAATAATACGAGGCGCGTCCACAAAGTAAGTTTCCCTGGGGCTGTTTACAGAAACAAAACACAGTGTTCGGATTTTTTTTGGGATCAACTTTTGAATAGGATGTGTCGTAGAAGTCTGACGGCTGGGATTGTATCTGTGTGACAAACATCTCCGCCTCTGTTATTCTCAAAATTCCGACGCTGATCGGACAGGACTTCTTGAGATGTAGTAAAAGATGGAAACATCTCCCAGCTGAACTCCTGCAAGAGACTCACTGTCCATCGAGCCACTGAGCTTTTCATTGTGCAGACTTTGTCGACTAGCTGATAACTGTCTTCGCCAGTGGTACTCTATCTGCTTGCTCATGACGTTAGACACATAGATCCGGCACAGCTGCCGATGATCTTCGATCAACGTCAAAAATTGCATCTCTTTATTTATGGTTGTGACTTCTACAACACATTATCCAAAAGATGGTCCCACGGTATGACAAATATCTCAATTCCGTAGGCGAGAGAAACGGCCCCAGAGAAACCTACTTTGTGAACGAGCCTCATAATCGGCAACATATAAGGCTAGCTGTCACTGGGTAGGAGGCTCTTGTGGTTGGGGAGGATCCGCAATTAGATCGTCCTTGAATAGCTATTTAATCTCGCCGTGGACAGAGAGTGATTCGCTATTAAAATTTACAAGAAAAAAGACACGGACACGAAAAATTTACCATACGCCTGATTTTTTTCATGTGCGAATTATTTTTGCCAAAAACGTTCCAAAAAAATGTTTTTTTTATTTTTGTTTTTAATTTGAAGCATATATTTCAACCCTTTTCTATCCATTTTTTGCACTTTTACGCAAAAAAATCGTATTGCATGTAAAGACATAAAATGCATTGAAAATCTATTATCAGGCTATAGCAAAGTAAGAATGCGATTGGAACAAAATAAGCTAGAGAGTGATCCTTTCAAAATTGACGAGAAGATACAATAATAAAACTGTGATTTATTTAAGCGCGCATCTGTCTTCACACGATTACGCGTGAGCGCATAAATTGGAACGCTTTGGCTTGATGCGATTCGCGTGAATGGTTAATCTTTTTCAGGTTTCGCTCTTATTTTTTCAAAGAAAATACAGTTACCATTTATTCCCATACAAGCGTTGATTATTAATGAAACGAAAATGAAGAAATGTGCGTTGTTATCTCGAAATAATATTGTCTAACTTTGGAACACCATGATTCGATTATAAAGAAGGACATAATATAAAATAAAATTACAAAAGTTTCTATTCAAAAATTTATTAGTCGGTAAATAACTTTACCCTAATTTATATCACATAAAATAACAATGATTTAACATACAATAAAACATGGATATTATTTCCATAGTTGACAAAAAGAAATGCTACGATATCCCACGCCGCCATGAAACTCGCTCATAAATATTAAAAAACGGTTATAACAAAAACATGTATATTTACTTTTGATCCGTCGGAATAAATCCATCGCTTTCAATTTTCGATTTAAATATGTTATAATCCCGCTTCCTATTGAAGTGTTTCACCCATTGTGATGGACACGATGTTTCGAATGCTTTTTTGAATTCTTCACACGTGGCCGGTGAAGGTTGGTCATGGCCTATTTTGTTAGCGTCCAGACACTCCCAATATCGGTCACGAGCCGACCAGCACACTTCTCTTTCGGCCTTATTTAGAAACGACATTGTCTAAATTTTATAATGTCAATGGTACAACTAATACATCACTAAATACAGTTATATTTTATATTTTTTATAGCTAACTTTCCTAATACAAACTGGTCAGAATCAAAAATTTTAATAACTGACCTCAAACTATAAGCTAGAACACAAATTCATATGCTTGCCAGAAGACTGTCACAGTTGTGTCCAATAAAAATTTCGTGTACACATTCGTTACAAAAATTGCGTACAGTGCCGGAGTCTCAGCTCGTATATTATCTGGAAAAAAAACGTCAAAGGTTTACATACTTTTTCAAAATCGAGCGATATATATCGTCAATATCTAAATAAAATAAGTCGTTAATAAAATCAATAATATTAAATCCGCCGATGAAACCCTGGAATATTTGAGCGCATATAAAAAAATTCGTGACGAATGGCAGATTTGGCAAATCTCTGAAATTTACGTGTCATAAAAGATTAATTGAAATCTTCGCTATATTGTAATATCCGACGAATATTGGGGAGCACAGGCACCCGGTGTCTATATTTACATTACCTTGAATGAGATACATCAACTCCCAATTGCTAATCTATTTATGTGTTATAGGTTACAACCTAAAATAGATTCCATGAAGTTATTCACAAAATCTAAATATGAGGCGCTATTAATATCTGCAATAATTTTCGCAGCGGTTTTAATTCATAACCTCGTATAATCGGAATCATGAGCGGCCACTAAATGAGTAGGCGTAAAATAAATAAATAATACATTAAACCGTAAATGTATCATTCAAATAACAGTAAGAATAAAAGCTGTAATATTTTTGTAAATATGGAAATATATCGACGTTAACAAGATATATCATCTGTTAAACGTTTTAGACCAGTGATTCTTAACCTGGGTTCGATCGAACCCCAGTGGTTCGGTGAGTCAGTCTCCCGGGTTCGGCGAAGGTCAAAACACACACCCGAATTATTGTACGATATTATGAAAAATGATACGACGTATGATATAAGGGTTCGGTACCTCCATCAACATGAAGAACCACTGTTTTAGATAATTAAATCCCACATACTGTGACATTAACGTCATACATGTCATTCACGTTCAAATCCCTTTGAATATATCAGATAGAATATAATAAATATTACATTAATTCCGATGACAAGTTGTCATTGGAAAAGATCTGTCATTTGTATGCTTATTATTAAATGCATTATCATAATTATATTCTTTTAAACATTACCGATTATTTAAAATGATGGTATTTCAATAATCTGATTTAATTGGGCGTTATTTTCATGTATCGGTCTATTGCGATTTGACAGTCGCCTTAAATGTGACCGCTAACCTCAAAATTGCGTAAGTTTTGGTCTAAACACAAAATATATCGTCACGGCAAAGATATCAAAAATAATTTGTAAATGTGATTATTGCCATTACAATGAGTAAAACTATACAATGGTAATTGCCAGAAAATCGTATTAATAATTTTAATTTAATGGATGGCTTCAATTGATAGAAATTTAATATTGCAATAATTTTAAAAGGGAATAATGACTTGTATAATCGCTTTTTACAGCTTTATTCATTTTAAATTAAAAAAGCTTTTATCCCCTTGGTATGGATACAAAAGATAAGCCCATTACACGTGTGACACTGGTAATTTTTTCGTATAATTATAAAAAAAGGATAAAGGATTCGAATGAATAAATCGTTTTTTTAACCATTTCATTTTATTTCAGAAAGTGTTGAACAGATCTAATATTTTTTTGGTGTTCTATACATCGATTGTTCCTAATTAATTAAAAAAATTATCTGTATTCACAACCAAAAGACATATTACAAATTTTAAAAAGATACTGTTCACATGTGTAAAGTTTTTTATGTTTTTTTTTTTAAAATCAAGTTGTTCGAAAAAAGTATACATATTAAAAGCTTCGTTAGCGAATAATAATAAAAACTGTCCGCTTTGTATCTAATTATTGCTTCCACTAACTGACAACTACAAAAATTGCATTTGATTAATTATGTATATAAAAGTTTATTAAAGTACGACTACTTAAAGCTACCATATGATTATTATTGTTCGTTACACGTCCTAACATTTATATTTCAAAAAGATGTGTACCCTGCCTACGATTTTCTATTTATCAATGGACAGCTAGATTTATATCTACGCTTTAAAATTATACTGTCGTATCATTACGATGCCAACACGATTATCATTTTTTTTTTATTTATTCAGTAAAGGGATACTATGTATATGTATTAATATGATATTCTATCACCAAATTGAAGCTATATTTAATAATAGACATTCAAAGACATTCCAAAATCACTATAATAGTATTTGAGTATGTATTCAAATCAATACATTATATAATATATCAAATTTCTTTAAAAAAATGTATATCGTCGCATTTGTAAACGGTAATAATTTGTTCGGTTTTTACATTCAAGCAACATTCGATGCTAATTATCTTTATTTAAAATTTAAAATTATATTAATTACTAATATAAGATGATTAAGATGTCAATTTATAAATAAAAACAAATCGAATATAAGGATTTTATATAAAATTACACTGAGAATATTTTTTTCTGATTGTGTATCACTTTTTTTAAATAAGATGTTGTATAAGGAATCGAAGATTCTATCATGTCGGTCCATAAGTTCGTTTCTTTTGTACGCTACAATGTTCAATTTATCGTTGATTTTTGTGAAGAAGATCTAGCCTAAATAAGACACCTTAAAAAATGATTCTCGATAACCTATAGAAACGGCATATCAGTGTGAGAACTGCTCAGAAATGGCGTTGAAGATTCAGAGATGGACAACAGAGCGTTAAAGCAACTAGACAAATTTGACAACAAATTTACCGAGAAGGAAAAGCGAGCTTGGAAAATAAGTACCACATTAGCTAAAGTAGATACTGTATCATAATATCTCAAGAAAATGACAATGAACAGAAAAGGTTTTAGGTGATGATGACTGCCGAGAATACCATGGACCGCTAACCGCACAAACATTCTGCCTTAGATGAAATGGAGAACAAAAACGTTGACAGACTCTCATTTATATGTCACAAAAGGATTCTTAGCTACTTCGGACATCTTGCTAGAAGAACGAGATAGCCTGGAGAAGTTCGTCGCACTTATTAACATACAAGGACGATCAAGTGAAGAACCGCTATAGATTCCACTGTAGTAGCTGCGATGCGAGATGTTGTATCCAGAGGATCCTAATTAATAATTAATTTGATTCGGATCACGATCCTCAGACACGAAGGTGCCGACTTATGAAGAAGGGATATTATGACTTACGCGACTTATGAATAAGGGACAACATAGAAATTGTGGCCAGGCTCCCGAGGATACATGCCAGCAAATAATGAGAGCGGCAATGGGCATGGGAATAAGGATCAACGATTCTAAGACAAAATACATGGCCATAAGTCGACATTCCTCTTGTTAAGGGGGCGTGACAGTAGTACCAAAAAGGTAACCCACCGCTGCCACCAAAATGTAAGGGGACGCGACAGTAGTACCAAAAAGGTAACCCGTCGCTGCCTCCAATGTAAAGGCACCCGAGCTCGCGTATCAAAAGGTTGCACGACCGCTGGCGCCAAAACGTTCAATCGTCCGGTAGTTGACGATCGCGCTTCGAAGATAGAGATCAAAGTGGAAACACACTTTGTTTGTAGATGATGTTTATTGAGAATTTGCAGGTGTCGTCAGTTCGATGATAGGTGTGACGAAAGGATCCCAGAGACGTATCTCTGGTACGAGATGATGATGAAGATCTCGAAGAAATATCTCCGGTACGAGCGAAATCACAGAGATGTGACTGCCATGACGGCGTGAGCGAATGATGATTAATGCGCCCAAAATGGGACATATTTATACCAGGTCATGAGAGTCACGTGACGATGATGTCACCGACTTTTAGCGGGAACCGTTTCCTGCGTAAAATGTGTTCTGTGGCACACTTTACGTAAGAAGTATAGGGGCGCATCGAGAATATCGAGAGCCCAGAAATGATACGGACGGACTATGCCAGTTTATAACACTCTCAAAGAAGACTAAAGTCAAGCTCTATATGACTCTCATCAAGCCCGTCCTAACATACGGGTCTGAATGAGCGACAACTGGATATCCTGGAGAGGAGGATTCTGAAACGGATATTAGGAGCCGTATTCAATGACGGGGAATGGAGTATCCGAGGCAATGCGGAGCTGTACCGACTATTCAAGGATATATCGGTCATAGCTATCGTTAGAGTGGACAGACTCCAGTGGGCCGATCTCGTTAAGGAACAACGATAAGACAAAATACATGGCCATATGCCAAGGACAAATCCTCCAACCCTTGCGAGTCAAAGAGTACAGCTTTGAGGCCGTCTAAGAATTCACATATCTCGGCTTGCTCATTACAAATAACAATGAAACCAATTTGGAAGTACGAAGAAGAACCATACTGGCAAACTGATGCTACTTTGGACTTCAACAGCATCTACGGTCGAGATTCCTCTCAAAGAAGATTAATGTCAAGCTCTATATGACCTTCATCAGGCCCGTCCTAATATACGGGTCTGAATGTTGGGCTTTGACAAAACGAGATGAGCGATAACTGGATATCCTGGATTTTGAGACAAGTATTTGTAGCTGTATTTGACGACGGGGAAAGACGTATCCGGATATACCGATCACAACTGTCGTCAGAGTAGCCAGACTCCGGTGGACCGATCAGATGTGAAGGATGCGGGACAGTCAGCCACTGAAAAGGCTTATGGTTTACAAGACCCTCATCAAGCCCGTCCAAACATAGGGGTCTGAATGTTGGTCTCTGACAAAATAAAATGAGGGACAACTGGATATCCTGGATTCCGTAGCCGAACTCCAGGATATCCTGGAGTATCCGAATGGAGTATCCGAAGCAATGCGGAGCTGTATCGATTATTCGAGGCCAGACTCCAGTAGGCCGATCTCGCGACAGATGTGAAATAGTCAGCCACCGAATAGGCTCATGGTCAACAAGCCTTCCTGTCCCTGAAGGTAAGATCGAGGCTGAGGTGGTTGGACTGTGTACAGCGGGACTCTGCGTCATTGAAGCTTACCAGAAGATAGAGCGACGTGGCGGCAGACCGGATAAAATGGAGAAAGGCTTTACGTAATAGTGCTGTTACGTCTTTCAGATTTTATACACAAATTTATGGACCGATTTAATACTTTAAAACAAATCTTTGGAATGTTTACGTTATAACGTAGCGCTACGATATATTTATTTTACAATCAATCATATGCGTTCAAACGATTATCATGTAAAAAAATACAAATTCATTTAAAATGCGTTACATAAAAAATGTGGATCCAATTAATTACGAATTTATATAAGATTTAATTCTGTATCGATCAGTTGAATGTATTCAATCACGGAAAAACCTCCGACTGCCGTTAATATCGTATGACTTTAATTAAAATGGTGTGACTCTACGATACAATGAAACGAATTTGAACAAACGATCGCTTCAAATAAATATTTACATACTATTATTGTATTGAGTTGGTCTGAATTGACGCAGAATTCAGTCTTATATGCAATGGCAGAGGTAGATTATTTACAAGGATCTTACAATATAATCTAATGTATTATGTATTAGTGATAGACCAAACTCTGTCGTATGGGTTTTTACAATAGTGATAGCAAATTCCGGTATATATGGACACCTACAAATAAATATAATGCTAAAACAAATCTTAGATTAGATCGAATAATTGTTTTTTTTTTGGACACAACCAATGATATGATTTCACGCCACCGCTCAACGGAAAAATAAAACGTAATTAATCATAACATTTATTTATTTCGATCATATTTAACGATATCATTCGCACGCGTTTTTGTTATCGTAATCACCGCAAAGCCGGGATCGTACGCGTTCATTTTTTTTGCATTCAAATAAAATAATATCACAATAAACACAATCACCGAGAACACTTAACGTTAATTATTATTGTTTTTCAAACAACTCAAACATATTCAACACTTACCTAATGTATATATTTTTTTTTTGAAATTCTATGCTTTCAAAATAGACACGAAATAATTTATTCGTTTACATATTATGTAAATTAGCGAAACCTTACACGCTAAAGATATTTTTATCAATACAACTAAATGGAATGATCGTTGATAAATTAATTAGATATCGAACGGAGAATCGTTCTCGTATCGATCGCACAATATATATTTTAAACATGTTCGATCGTATTGAATCAATGATTCAACGCAGGCGGTATCTCACGTGTTGCGTTAAACGTATCGTAACGTATTAAAGAGGCGCTTAAAACATTAAGCTCATCGATAAATTAAATAAATAAACAATGTACATATAACACCGAAAGCGTAATCGTCGTCGACGGGTCTTCACATTGATTCCATTTGCTCGGTCAACTCGAGGATCGGGCTTTCGCTCAGCGTCAGCATGCCGGCCGAGGGCGGCAAGCTATGTCCTTGCCATCCAGACTTAAACATAAAACAATAACATACATAAATATGATTAATAATAATTTTTACGTATATAAAAACATATTTTTATTAATCATAATTAACGTTTATATCCTTACCATTATTATTATATATTTATTATGTTAACGTTATTTTTTTTGTGATCATGTCTGTATTATATAGCATTAAAAATAAACTATTACATATTTTTGATGATGATTACGATAAAATAATAAGATGAGCGTAAGCTACAAAAAAAAAATAATGCAATTAATATACGATGACGAAAAAAAATCAGGCAAAATAAAACTCATAAGTAAGGCAGGTTAATATGATTTATTTAATAATTACAAATAATATATATATTATATTTGTGTAAAGCAATTATTTATAATAAATACATATTTCATAAACCTTGTGAATATATAAAAAAAAAAAAAAGTATTTCTAAATCACACTTTGCAAAACTTAAACAGTGATCGGCATTTCAAAGCCTTTTCGAGCATAGGAACTAGGTAAGAAAAAATATAAAATCTCAACAAGTATATTGCGATACAAAAATTAAATTAACAAAATACCAAAATTTACAAAAAATTCTACAAAATAAATATTAAATGCTCGTAGTGTAAAGCATAATATAGCAGTCATACAATTTTAATTACGGTGTAATATATATATATATTAATATATATACTGATGAGAAAAGAAAAAAAATGATACTTACAAAATATAATACATTACCAAACTACAACAGACTTTTTAATTATTAAATCATGCATTTTTGGCTATTTTATTTGGACAAGTACTTCATAACAATAATATAGTCGTTATTAATATAATATTACAATTCTAAGTATCGTACAAATCAATCAATTTACATCGGTAATACTAAGTTTTTTGATAATTAAAATTAAAGGAACAAATATATATATATATATAAATCATATTATGCATCATTCTCATGTTTTAATTAATTTGATGAAATACCTGAAAACATTGGGGCGTTGGAAATAAATTATTGTTCGGCCACGGCGTCGCGCTACCCCACAACACTCCCGGCGTATGGCCGTGATCGTTGAGCCCTAAGCTCACGGCGCTACTGGAAATGTTCTGGTGGTGATGGCTCGGTTTGCTCGTCAGCTCGCTGATTTGACACGCGTTTTGGAGATTCGTCGGCAAGTTGGACCAATTTTCGTTGCCGACCTTGTCCTTGTTCAGTATCGTTATCTCCATCGATCCCTGATAGGTGAAGTTTGATATAGCGTCTTGCGCTTCGTTGGTTATAGTCTTCGGAGATTGATTAGGCCCCTCTACGATCGCTTGGAACGCTAAGAGATCT
This sequence comes from Philopotamus ludificatus, assembly GCA_022495035.1. NCBI lineage: Eukaryota > Metazoa > Arthropoda > Insecta > Trichoptera > Philopotamidae > Philopotamus > Philopotamus ludificatus. The sequence continues at coordinate 8,459 of JAGXCT010036357.1, read as the reverse complement.
TCGTTTTCGCTCTCGGATAAGGGTATCGGAAGCGGAGGTAAAATTTGTTGTTGTTGCGCTATCTTATAACTCTGCTGTCTTAACATCTGTCTCCGGCTCAAGCCCATTTGCAACGAATGCAGACTGGCACTGTCCGTTGCACCGTTCGTATTCGGCTGGGCCATCGCCACTTGTTTTTGCAATATCTGTCTCTTCTGCTGCAGCAATCGATGCTGCATCAACTGTTGTTGCAAAGGCGGTTTGATGTTCTGAAGCGGTGTCGTATTAGTCACGCTTATCGGCGAATCATTAGCTTCGGACGATTGCAAAGACTGCGCCGTGATCTTGGGACTGGTCGGCAACGGCGGAGACGTCGTCGTATAATTGAAATTTTCCGGAAGACTAATCCGCTTGGGCAGACCCGACTTATTCTCGATGAAGTGCGGACTGTACGACGCGGAGAACTGACTGTGCTGCATCTGACGCTGCGTCATCTCCTCGGCGGGCACGCTCGCCTGATATTGAGTTTTCAATTTTTGCGCCTCCTTCTGCACCAAATGCAACTCTAGAACACCTTTCGCTTTGCATCCCTCGTTCAACCGCTGACTGTTGAATGCGACCGTGTTTTTTTGCGTTTCGGTCGCCTGCGATATCACCTGTTGAGCGACTAAGCCGTCGCTCGCTCTTCTCCCCTCTCTGAAATCGACGGGACTGCGCGTAGAACTCCTCGGACAACCCTTTCCGCCGTTCTGATGATAGTTCAAAGGGTTGTGCCTACTTAAAAAACCACTACACGACGATTTATTATTGCTAGTCGACACGTAAACACACGGATGCAACGGGCTAGTGTTAATAATTGAACTATTTTCATATACTAACTTATCGTCAGTCGATGTACAACTGGGTAAACTACTCGTTAATTCACTGGAACAATCAGACAATTGATAATCCAGGCTTTCGAAAGCCGAAAAATTACTCTGAGAAGAATCACAACTCAAATTTTGACTTAAACTTTTAGTGTTATAAAAATTGACAACTCCGCTGCTAGAACTGGAGCTGGCGTACGAGCCGAGTCTCTGCGGGGCGTTTGGTATACTAGAAAGATCGTCCATGTCGGTTTCACAGCCCTCGTCTGTCGACGAAGAGTATTGTTGTTGAAACTCAACCGTTTTTCCACTCGGATGTGCACACAACTGTTGGTAATTTTGCGGATTAATATATCTATTCGCACCGAGTTGAAATTTATCACTTTTATAAAAAGCACTGTTTGTGTTGACTTCACTGTTGCCGGGCAATACGCCGAGCACGTCCGATGTGCCGCTTAGCGGCGGTAAAATTGTGTTCTGCGTGTACGAATATGGTTGAATATGATTCGCATAGTCTTTGAAAGGCGGAGTACTATTCTGTAGGCGAGATAAATCCTGTTGCTGAGTATTTGTTATGATACGATTGGTATCGTACGTCAGTTTACTGGGCTCGGACGTCGGCAACGGCAACGGCGATTGTTGAAGGGTGTTCATTAGTTTTGCCGCCTCGGAGCTCATCGTGAACGTCGTCGAAGAGTTTAATATTTTTAGAGGTTCAGCCGCGAAGCTCGTCGCTGACGTAGAGTTCTGTAGTACGTTGTTCGTGATGTTGATGCACGCCGAATCGATTCCGGCCAGCTTTCCGCCGTCGATCGCACATTTAGAATCGAAACTCGACGACGTGAGGAGTCTGCTCCCGTCTGAATTCGAGTGACGCGGATCCGGACCGACCGTGCTCGATTGCTGCAACAGTCTGCGGCAGTCTTCGCTGGATTGTTTCATTATTTTTTGATGGTGTTCGAGCGTATTTGTGAGTAGTCTATGCGACGTAGCGATACTCTCCATCGTCGATTTGCCGACGATTCTTGCGTTGGAATCGGTTACGCCAATATTTCTCATAGACAATAATCTCGACGGTTCGTCGGCGTTCGATAATCTGGATGAGTTGAGTAGATCAAAATTTCCGACAAGAAAGCTACGATGAGCGTCTCCGAGTTCATTGTTTCTTTGCAGTAATCGTTGTTCAGTCATGTTAACGTTAGCGAGTGATAAGAGCCGCTGTGTTTCACTGACTGAATCAGGCGTAGCACGCGGAGGAGAAGGCGGAGCTCTAGACACGTGCGTTTCCGGAGATCTCGACAACCTAAAATCAAAACACCTCGTTGATGAATCTGATAATATAACATATTATTTATATATATATATAAAATAATTATTAAAATACCGATGAGTATGATCATTGGGACGCCGAGTTGTTTGATCATGATGTTGTATTATAGGCTGAACTTGATTTGATAGCGGTGCCTGTGGTCCTCCTTTGCGAGCGATTGCTTGCTCTGCAACAGACGAAGGCCGACGGCGTTGCGTACCTCCGCTACATCCACCGCCTGCACCACTACCGGTGCCATCCTGAGCCCGATGCTTCAACTTCTCCAACAAAAGTAAATATATAGCTGCATGATGATCATAACTATTTAGACGTAAGCTCTGAAAATTAAATAAATATATAAATATCGTATAATATTAAGCGTTGAGATAATTGATATAATCAATTACTTCTTTGGTTTTGGCGGGATCTATTCCTAGACTGTGCATTATTCGCAGTACTTGCTCGTTGGGATCCAGTGTGCGTGCCGGACTACGAGATATATCAGCGGTGACACCGGTCGCGGTTATAGATCCGGCGACGACGCCCGCTCCGGCCATCCACCGATGTCTTCTGATCTGATCGATGGTGTATCTCTTCAACGGATCCAAAACAAGCATTTTTCTAATGAGTGATTCACAATCTGAAACATGTGAAAAAAAAATTAAATAAACATTCCATGTAAATTTAAAAAATAGATCCAGATTATCACTGTACCAATCGATACATTCGGGATAAAAAAAAATTAAGTCTAAATCTAAAATCTGACTAGACGTTCGGCTGAGCGATTGTCAAGCTGAGAGACGCGGACAAAAAATAATACATTTTCGATTAAAAATGGATTTATCTCAATTTATTGTAAACAATGGATGAGTGAAAATGTATTATGTTATTTTTTTACAATTGCGATAAAAAATTCCATTAGATTCTTTGGCAGTGATTGATTTCAAGATTTATCTTGAAAATATATAATAAATTAAATAATTAAGTCACATGATGTATTGATCAATGTACACGTGTCTTTTCCCTTTTTTACCGATTTTTATTTAATGCAATCTTCTAAACATCATATTTTAAAAATATATCACGGGTAAAAATACGATATTTGTAGATGTAAATGTTTCTTGCATTGGTAAAGAGGATTTTGATACCCAGTGGCGGATTTAGTACGCGAGAGGCCCCAGACGCAAATCAATTTTGAGGCTCCCTCATAAAATATTTTCACTACCCTATACACCCTATAATATGCATACTATGCACACGTTAGATTCTTATCTTGCCATGTTTTGGACACATAATTAATTTCTCATCAATTTATCTTAAATTAAACTTTTTCATTTTTATTGCTTCTTTATTTATTATTTTCTCAACGATTATTTTTAGAAAAATTCAGGGCCCCTGTAGGGCTGCATGCCGAGGAGCATGATCCCTTACATTGTTTTGCCTTAAGGTAGCTACGGGTCTGAATCCATGGATCGTGGTATGCGGAACACTCAGTTTGCATATACCATAGGTTCCCAAAGTGGGTCACCTGGCCCCCCGGGGGGGCCTGGAGGAAGCTAGATGGGTAATTCTGGCCCACTCTGTAAATTTCCTGGGGGGGCTTTTGTAATGTTGTGTCTGAAAAGGGGGCCATGGGTCAAATAAGTTTGGGAACCTAGGGCATATACAATCAACCCTCCTATAACGTTCCTGTAAATCGCTGTTTTCTACAAAATTCTAATATTTTTAAGGTCAATTAAAATATTTCGTAAATCTATAATATATTACCGAGCGAAATAGAGGTCAATGCTCTTTGGTTGACAAGGAATTTCGTAAAAAGCAGCAATTTAGAGGAAACGCTATAGGAGGACTGACTGTAGTTTGAAATATGACCGTTAAAAACATGCCATAGCTGGCGTTATTCATTTGCCAATTTAATTTAGAGAATTCTGCTTGATTATTAATTATTTTTCTATGGATAAAATTGTTTTGAAAACTGAACTTTGAGGCCCCAGGTGCGCGCCTTATGCGCCTAAGGGTAGATCCGTCACTGTTGATAACTTTACCAAAATTATATCAACGAATTACTTATAAATAATGGTTTTACTAATGATAATATCATAAACAGGGGCGCGCTGTCCATATGGCCAGATTGTGCGGCGCACACAGACGCCGAAAGATTACGTGCGTCGAGAGGCGCCAATGGGGGAAAAATTGAAAAATATTAAATATTAATTCATTAAGCCGTTTTCTCATAAAATGTTTATTTTATTATAGGGGGTAAATTCTCCCCTTTCCCAAAAAAAAAAAAAAATCAAGAAGATATCATCACCGTGTAATAAATTAGATACACAAATTCTGATCGATTCTGAACGAGTCTTCAAATGAAAACATGAGCTTAATCGTTTGTCTAGTATAATAAGCAACGATATATCGTCGTTCAGCAGTCAGGGGGTTAAGACTTGTACATTAAATCAAGTCATCATAAAGCTTAATCGCCAACTACATTGTTAATAATAAGATAAACGGAATCAGAGTGAAATTGAGGATAATTAAAATTGTAAATAAATATTGTCTTTAACCCTTTGACTGCCAAACGACGATATATCGTTGTTTTTTTTAAATAGCGACAAATTGTGATGGGCATAACTATATTTTTTAATGCAGCATCCTTTAGAATGCTTCTGTCGTGTAAACATATATCATATAGTATAGTAGAAAATCTTTTTATGAGATAAAACCGTTTAAAATCACAAGTAAGACGTTAATATTGGATCAGAAAAGTGCACGAAACTTTAAAAAAATAATAAAAAACTTTTTCCAGCGTCAGCTTCGGTCATTTTATGGTTCAATTTGGGTCATTACAATATATTGAAGCTGAATCTCTGAAATTATATTAGTAATGGAATGGGACAGGTTGAATTTCAGATGAAAATTCACTTAGGTTTCTAGCGTAATATTGAATTGTTTGGTATAAAAATGGGATTTGGGGTCATGAAAACGTTTCCAAAAATATATTTTTATTTTGTACATGTAGATATGGAAAAATGGAGGAAAAAAAATCATGATTCATTCACGTGCACCGGTTGTATAACCCTGGCCTTACGATCGCGCGTAGATACTCGGGGAGTACTAGCACACACACACCGAGAGAAGCCGGCTATGACGCAAGAGACTGGGAGCTATGACGTAAATGGCGGTGAACCACCCCCTTTAGAATCTGGATGGTGGTGACCCCACCACGGGGCATACCTAGCCTCCCAACGGCATACTGACAATATGCCACCAGTTGGGTACTGAAGACTAAAAAAAATATAATAAGAAAAACATCAATTAAAAAAATACGTCGATCGAATAAATAGCCGTCAATTATTCGGATGCGATCGAATCTCACGAGATGAACGCAACGGACGATGCATCACGTCACATCCTCAATATTAAAATTTATATAACATCTTAATTTCATCGGATCGGAGTTAATGACGCATGCCGTAACCGATATTTTTTAATTAATATAGTATTTCAATAAACAAAAACGACAGAGAAACCCTTTCATCTTTGCTGACGTCACTTGCAGCGAACGTTCGCAAATGGCGCGGCTCGCTCTAATGGCAAAACTCATTACTAAAAGAAAGCCTATACGAACAAACAACAGATGTTTCGGAGGGCCGTGTTCCTTCAGTAAGTCGTATAAGCACTCACTTAATCTGGGACGATTTTTCTTTATCGAGTTTTTGTTGGCAGCACTGGAATGAAAAAAAAATCCAATCCGAAAACCGACGTTTAATTCGCTAATTCGTACACGTTCGATCGGAAAATGTTCATTTAAATTGATGAGACATGAAAATGCGTCAATTTTCTGCGCACAATTTTATGAAAGTTTCGATTCATTCCCAATATGAATCAAAAGAATGGCAGAATACGAATGACGAATAATGAAAAAGGGACAATACCCCCGTCTGGCCGATTGTTATACTACGAGGTGTGATCAAAAAGTGTGCAGAACTTTCTATTTCTCGATTATGACGTCTTTATCTTATCAATGCTGACAAAGCGTCGTTCTTTCGTGGCTTTTTTTCATCCACGAGAATAAGAAGGACTCGTACAGCCCACGAATTAGAAAAAATCCGTATATTTTTTGACCAAACCACGCGTATTCTTTCAGACGTTGCGATATATATTTAAAACGAATTAAAACACATAATTTCGATTGTCATTAATCGAATTTTATGGAGCGTCGAATTTTTTTTTTTACCCAACGAGGGTATTGAACCGCTGATTTATGGCAACACTTGATTGCGCTCCGGGCGAAAAATCAAAATGGCGGCGCTCCTTTCAGCATTGCAATTTATTATGCCATCCACTCCGACGTCGGCGAATTATAATGTTTTGACATTTCGATTATATGCGAACGAACTCTGGAGTTTGACGCGTGCGTGTCTGTCGCGATCTTATCTGTGTGTTTGATGATGTTTGTCTGTTATCTCTGCCCGTTTCCCCAAATTATACATATCGCACTAATAATACATATGGCGGATTAATTTATCGTAAATTAACGCGGAGCGGTAGCTCGATCGCATAACGCGCTGTGACGTCACACGAATGAGCTATTCGCTCTGCGATTGGTTTACGCGTCTATGAGCATTGTGCAACGTGCGTTCGTTGAGCACAATTTAATTATCATTTTTTTTTTCAGTCGTATGCATTGAAATGTAACGATATAGTCGACTACATGGCGAAAGGACGCCACCGACGCCGTTTGCGTCACACTTATTCGAGGCATACATTTTACCCGGCCCATTTGCTCGCTAACGGAAAATTTTCTAAACGCTCCAATGTAAATTATATTTATTTTGTGAACTGATTAAAAAAAAAAGAGGCAGAGGCCGACTTGCGACCTGTTGCTTGACGAATAAGTCGCTGAAAATGGCTGGAAATAACCCCGTGCGTCAGTCGTATATACCGTCAAAAGGAATTTAATTGAAGTCCCGCTGGGCGAGCACTCTTGTTGGTCTTGTCCTTGCGGGCACGCGTGCCCGTCGCCAAGGACTATCCAGATTAGCCCAGATGAAAGAATCCAAAAATATTCGAGCAATTTCAGGAAAATACATACACGACGAATAGATTCGATACGGTATGCGCGTGCGCGTACTTCGGATGAATACCACAACGTCTGCGCAAGGTAAGAACCAGATTTCGCAGTAGCATGATTCAACGCTCATATTTTTTTGTTATTTGCTGGAAAAAAATTGATCCAGGTGATTTTTGACCTCCTCATTTGAAGTAAAGGTTTTACCGTCTGTCTGTCTTGTCCGATAACGGAAGTGCAAGGAGGTGGTACTCCCTTTAAACCACTACTTTGTCTACAACTAACTCACTACTAAATGCGAAATATGCGACCTTTCTTAACAAAATTATTTTTGGAATGCCTCAGAAGCTTCTTAATTGTCTTTTCCTGTCCTTTAACATGCCATTCCAATATTTCCAGTCTTAACTATAGGTAAATGGCTTCCTAATCCGATGGGGGTCTTTGCCATCTGGAGGAGACTACATGATCTCAGCCGGTCCTGAGCTTCGTCTGTCTACCTCTCAAGCTCTAGCAGAAACATGTCCTACGCAATCCTATGACTAGGGCTGCGATGCTTATGCTGGGAGCTAAGTTGTCAACGCGCGGATTGTGACAATAATAATCGGACGTGACTAGGACCTGTCTGTAAGTCGGATCGGGGTGCTACGGACACCTCCAGTAACACACACTTCACCGAATTAGCACGGATAGCGGCCTGGGCTCCTCATAGTTCCATAAAATCTATGGAATCAATATACTATCCAAGCTCGATTGCGGCCACGTTCGATACCAACAATCGACAAAGCTCAGCTCCCTTTAGACTTCAGAAATTTATTTCTAATGTAACTCTGTCTAAGTGGCTAGTAGTTTCGTCTGTATTTAGAAAGAACCATGTACATTTTTGATCTGAACGTTTCTATCCTTATTCTTGCTACTTCCCTAAACAGTTCTTTCCATTGATATTTTCTAAAAGCTCTTCAGCTCTTCTCGAAGATGAACATATTGCGTCATTTGCTCATCCAAAAGACTATTTAACAACATTAAAGATTCTTTAATCTATATTTAAATATATGAATTATTACATCCATATATACTTCTTTACAAGGAGCGGAAGCTTCTGGAGACCGTCCGCAGAAGAGTGGAAGATAGACGATGATTGGAAAGAAAGTAGCCGTTCTAGTTCTGCGAAAAATATACACATACAGTGGAACCCCCAATTATACTACTCCGAATTACGCGCTGAGTTGAAATATTCGCC